>JZKD02S0521161.1:0-16727 GCA_000966675.3 Picea glauca | reverse complement strand
ATCACCTTAAACTTTGAAAAAAATAATTATTCCAGAAAGCCACACCATAACCAACAAATAAACAAGAGAGCACACCTTCTCCAAGGGTAGCGCACAAGAGAAAGTACCAGAAAGACTAAACAAGAGAAAACCATACAACTTCAACTGCTCCTCCTCCTCCTCCAAACTTGCACACTGTTTTTGGTTTCCTGAGTGAGAGTGAGTGAACAAATGAGCCAAGACATCCTCAATTTATATTAATCTGTCCAATGAATTTTCTGGCTGGGTCGACTTGACTTTCTGGTAATTATATTTTTTGTTTATATTTTTCCGATGAAGCTGACTTGTCTTCCTAGAGGATGATACATTAATATTATATATATGTTGAGCCAACATGTCTTCTAGGGTTTTCACACATTTGTTTAGGGTTTCTCTTGCTTTCAGAATATTCTATTCTAATCAAAGGTCCCATATGAAGGTTAATACCTCTCGCAACTACCATAATATCAACACTCCCTCATAGCTAGGGAGGTATTTAACCATGATGTTCCCTTATGGTCTTCATAGCCTTGCTTGCTACGCCATGATCCTCTCGTCATGGTTACACAGACCATGCTACTGGTAGGATCATTACGTCACACATGGATACACCCATGTGGACCTGTCAATATCGTCTAGGGGCCACATCCCGGTAGAGAACACTAGAGATACACCTCATAGTGTGTGTCACTATCATTGTCATGGGATACACCCACATGCCGTGCTCACCCATGGCTACACCCATGTCGTGAGTATCATCATTACTATCATCGTTATCTTATAGAAACCATAAAAAAATATCTTCGTACTTGTTCTTAGTATTCTTCTGTCATAGGCAATATCACAATATCCACGAGCCTCATTTAGCTATATTGATGACCCATCTCCACCACCATGTGTCTAGCACCTCGGGTCATTCTTGTTCCATGACAAGAATTGTGAACTCATTGGAGCCACATTCACCTCATAGTTGATCCTCTCATAGGATCACTTCGTGAATGCATTTAGCTCGATGCTATTAGACACGTGTTTCTAGCACCTCGGGTCGTTCTTGTCCCATGACAACAATTATGACAACATCAAAGCCACAAACACCTCATGGTGATCCTCTCATAGGATCACTTTGTGAATGCATTCATCTTGATGCTATCGGACACGTGGAATTGCACCTCAATCACCTCGAGTCTTTAGTGTGTCGAAGACTACATCGGGGCACACCTACTCCAGATGTAGACGTTCCCTATCTCCCTGGTCTGCAGCTTGGTTCCTGTGGAGATATAGTCGACTCGATGCTTATCGGGGCTACTCACTTACTCATGAGTTAACTACTCACCTACTTGTGAGAGTTTCAAGGCTCGATTCAATTCACACATAGGATATCTAGCAACAACTTGGATCTTCAGTTCATCGAAGATTACATCTAGGCCTATTCCCACATGATCAATTATGTCTTATCAATCTTGGAATATCGACACAATGCTGCAATCATCAATACTCCCCCAGGGAAACATTTACATTCCTACCAATGTTTTCCTAGACAAAGACTTAGTGCAAATGTCAACTATCTGATCATCTCTGGATATGTGATGGATCCTCACTGCTCCTTCCTGCACCATGTCTCTGATGAAGTCCTGCAAAATCCTTCGAAAATCCACCCTGCTTCATATCTTGCATCACTGGCTATGATATATGACTGAGTGCTACATATATATTCTTTCCTTTTTGCCTATAAATCCTTCTCGATCCCAATTTGAAGTAGCCCCCCAGGTGCTAGATCTGTCTTCTGCACTTCCAATCCAAGAAATGTATATCCTGGAAGCCATACTTCATCATCGAAGATCAATAATATCTATATGTACCACTGCATAGGTACCTACATGTTGTGTTGTAACCCAATAATATGGTCATGGCTCAACCATATACTGGCACAAGGTGCTCTTTGTAAAGAAACTGTCTATCCTGTCACACAACTTCCTCAGATGTATCTTCATAGGTGTGGAGATGGAATTCTTATCCATGATGCTAAGCCTATTTAGTCTCCTCATTGAATATCTTATCTAGTGGCAACCACACTTCCAATCCCAATATATCTAGTCAAGATGCTTCATGCCAAACTCTGAAATCAACTCCCTTTATCTGAGAGAATCCTCGGACCACGCTTCCGTCTGCTGCATGCCCCTTTGCATTCTACAAAGTGTCATGAAACTATGTTGGCTTCTTCTTGATCATTGACTGCCTCTTAGATTGATCTCTTATGACTTGCCCATAACAATAAGCAATAACAACAAAATCTCCATGGTATCCCCCATGGAAGATATCCTGCCTGGAGTCTAGGTCAGTAACCAAGAACATCTCCTAAATGAGATCAAGTTCATCTCGTAAACAATAAGTATTTACATAAGAACAAGAATATCTCCTAGAGAGGAGATCAACAAGTGTATCTCTAATATTAAGGGGTTAATATAATGATCATATCTTCAATAGATCAATATGCAACATAAGATCATAATAATTCCATAACAGCTAGAGACATATCAATTTTTAAATAATCAAACCTAGATTCTTCACTACTAGGGAGGGTGTGCTTGTTCCTCTGAATGTACTGAATCCAATATCACATCTTGGACAAGGTCTCTTGCGCATTCCCTGCAAACACACTCATGCTTTTCTACATGATATAACTTGAAAAGAATATACAAGTGCATACCTTTGAAATTTGTAGTATCGTTCCACTTGTCTTCTAATATGAAACTAGACACCATCTTGACAAGAAGAGGTTAGAAACTGAATAAAATAGGTTCAATAATTAGAACAAGCTATAAACCCTGGAATTTCAACTTTAACTGCAAAAATCATTTTTAACCAAAAGTCAGCCTTTGACTTTGACTTTGTCCAATCAACCTTTGAATTTGACTTTAAATTTGACCAGTCAAACTTTGACTTTGACCCAAAAATGAAACTTGATGTTTTTTTTGGATGAGGGCACCAGAGGGTGTGCTAGGCTAGGGTGCACTAGAATACCCAAAAATTAGGTCCAATGCTTCACTAAAAGTGCTCAAGAATTTAGGTTTAGAGTTTGCTGCAACTGCAAAATAAAAAACCCTAGTTGCAGCTGCAACTGTTGCTACAACGAGCTTGACAAAGAACTCTCGATTTAACTTCCAGTGGTTAGACTGTTCTAAAGGTAGTGTGGGCCCATAACCTTTTAGAATAATGTGCTCATTTCACCATAGCCAATGCTACATCATTGTCACCCAACCATAGGCACAAAGACACCCCCAAGCACCTTAACCTTTGACAGAAAGAATGATTCCAGGAAGCCACACCATAACCAACAGATAACCAAGAGAGCACACCTTATCCAAGGGTAGCACATAAGAGAAAGTACTAGAAATACTAAACAAGAGAAAACTGTACCACTGCATCTCCTCCTCCTCCTCCTCCAAACTTGCACACTATTTTTGGTTTCCTGAGTGAGAGTGAGTGAAAAAATGAGCCAAGACATCCTCTATTTATATTAACCTATCCAATGACTTTTCTGGTTGGGCCGACTTGATTTTCTGGTAATTATATTTTATGTTTATATTTTTCCTCTTAAGCCAACTTGTCTTCTTGGAGGATAATACCTTAATATTATATATATGTTGAGCCGACATGTCTTCTATGGTTTTCACACATCTGTTTAGGGTTTCTCTTGCTTCTAGAATATTCTATTCTAATCAAAGGTTCCATATGGAGGTTCCCACAATTACCATAATATCAACAATGGACACATTGGCCGAGGTAGTGGATGTTTCCCCACATGGGTTTTACCACATAAAAACATCAGTGTTGATCTTTGATCTAGTTGTGTGAGTGGTTACTGAAGTTGTTTGTTCTCTATTGTATACCTATGTTGTTGAACAAGTGTTAGGTATAAGTTCATTATGTATTACTATACCTTTGAGGCATATTTGGAAGACAACCAATTGACATTGATTTCTAGATTTGAATGTACCAAAACAAAGAGTTTTTTCAAGAATTTTTATGGTGATTAAATGTGATACCGATGCCTAAAGTTTGAAAGAGGTATATGGAGTTTAAAAAGTCTCAATGGGAGGCTTCCCTATTGAAGAAGAAAGGGAAATTATAGTTGAATCATACAAGTCCAAATAGCCCCCCCCCTCTTTGTTTTTTAATTTCAAATGTCTACAAATAGAAATTAATAGTATAAATAAATTCCAATGGCTATGAAAATTATACTAATTATGAGTGATTACAAGAGAATACAACCATGTTTAGAGAAGTATAAATCTAAATAAAATATCTCAATGACAAGAATAACATAGTAGGAATGGTGTTACCCAATTTGTTATCTCATAACTATGCATCAAGTAAATATCATTAAAAAACATATACATGTAGAAAAAATTCCTCATCCTTTGAAATTTGAAGTGATTTATTCATTTATATAATAGCTCAAAAAAAACACAAGACAATAGCATCAAGAGTCCAATGCTCAATCCTTCAACAAACATTACAAATGAGGGGAGCCTCTTATTTATAAAGTTTTCAGCTCAACCACTTAATTAAAAATAATAATATCATGATGATCATGTTTGATGAATCAAACAAGTAATAACATATTCCTTCCATGAGATAAATAAGGATCTAGTGTGCATACCAAGGGGGTTTATCTAACACAAAATAACAAAATATCCTCAAGTAGATGTGAGCCCTAGGGAATGACACAAGGTGGTTTCAACCGTTCTCCAAAAGTAGTACATAGAAACCTCCAAGAAGTGCACCCTCCAATAATAGTATGAGACTATGCCAAATCATAATAAAATAATCTTCAAGTAACACAAGTGATCCACCAAGAGAAGGCGTGTCACTCCAAAAATAGTATAAGAATATGGCAATATATAGAATAAACAAATGGTCTCAAAGTGACAACTCATCCATGCAAATCTCGAACCATGTGAAAAATCTCCCAAAATAGTAAGAGTTCAATAGTTCCAAGTCAAGCACTCTTCATCAAGGCGAAGACATAGTGGGAACAAGGTTTATTCAAAGGTGCAGGTGGACATTCTAGTGGATCACACTACTTAGTATGATTTTCCAAGAAGATGGAGTCAACATGTGGATGAAAAAGTAGTTAGAATGAATTTGAAAGTGGACAAGTGAATAGAGCGTATGCATAACTAACCCTAAAAAATAATGCAAGCTCAACCACTTCAATACATGTGCCAAGAATAAAGAGTAGTCAATAAGTGTGGCACGTGAGTGTGAACAAGGCTATAGAGACAAAACACATGTCTCATGAGGGAAACCACTAAGAAATATTAATTTTTAATGTTGGATTCCCTTCACATGTATTCTAAAGGGGAGCGCTACCCTAAAGTTATGTACCTTATGAATTTCAAGTTGCATTCCCTAGTGTTTTTATTTTTCTATATTTCTTTTTTTTATTAATTGCAACTTAGGGAATGGGTATCAATCAAGGTTTAAAACCTAATAATTAAAATAGCCCAATAATTTAGCACTCAATCTTAGGTTTGGGTTTGATTAATCAACAATGAAAATATCCCAAATCACTTTAGCATGTTTACATGTGGAAAATGTGAAATAATGAAATATGTCAAATGAGAGGTTCGTTATGAAGGAAAAAATATATGAAAATGGGTGGAATGAATCATGAACTCTCTTGAAGAGGGTAAATGATGATATATAGATGTAATATGATTTTTTTCAAGGTAAAATGAAAGGTTGATGAAATAGTGGATATCTAGAGGACCCCAATAACTAGAAACAAGACTTGAATCCATCATGTAATGACCAACTGAAGGCATTGGTTGGAAACTTGTGAGCACAAAATAAAATCAATAGGATATTTATCCACCCATAATAGATCATGGAGTAACATCTGTAATAAAACAATGATACATGATATACAAAGGTGCCACCCTCATGCTAAGTAACAAGACATTTTGAAGGAATAATATGATGTATAATCTGCGTACTCTTGACTAACAAGCTAGGTCCACTCATCAACATTTCATAATAATAGAAAATAATATCTCAATAAATCTAGTGCTATGTATCCATCAGATGATATGACCTTGCTAAGATCTAGGAGCAAATGAAATAGCCCCTTTTGCAAATGCACACTGAATTGTCTTTAGAAATCAACAATTAACTACCAAATGTGTTTGGATAAAAATGGTAGAGGCCCTCATACTACATGAGGAGTAAAAACTATCTCTAACATGGGGACATGTACTCTGGAAGAGGGTGCATGAGTACTCTAGAATATATGTTAGTTATTGATAGAACTGAACATGTAAATGAGTTTAGATACACAGGATGAGGCGAGACTCTCACCTTGATAAACCACATAATAAAGCCAACATAAATAAAATGAATCTACATACTATGATACTTTTCTATCATAGTATTATTGGAAATTAATCATCATCATCATCGTCGTCATCATATAAAAAACAACTCTAGAACAAAGGTGGAGCCAAATATGAAAAATAAAATGCATGAAAAGAAACAACTAATTTAATATAATGTTCATCTAAGGTTATTCACCCTATTCTACCACCACTTTTCTTGGCCTTATTTTCCATTAGAAAAATAAATCTTCAACGTTTGTCCATTCACAGGAAATGACAATTTTTTTCCATCAAGATGACTAAGATAGAAAGAGTTTGTTCCTGATTTATCTTCAATTTTGTAAGGACCTAACCATAGAGTATCAAATTTATTATGCATTTATGATTTCTCCTTTCTATTATCCCACATTAGGATAAAATCTCCCTTTTCAAATATCATTTGTCGAGATTTTCTATCAAATTTTCCTTTAATCATCTCTTGACTTTTTATCAATTGATTTAATCCTTTTCTTTGATTTTCTTCAAGTTCTACCAACTAATTGATTCTATCATAGACCACCTCCTACTATGTTGCAAAACCTTGCAACAATTGGTAAATTGGGATCTTTAGGCGAATTAGTAATATAACTTCCATCTCGTACAACAACTCGAATGTTTGTTTCCCTGTGATCCTATCTTCCCCATAATGCATACTTTATTTTGCTATCCCAACTCCTTTTGTTATCACTGACCACCTTCTTGATGATATTCATTAAGTTCTTGTTGCTTGACTTTGCTAAGCCATTTCCTGGCTGGTAATAATTGGATGAATGGGATCGGACAATTCCATAATTGAAGCAAAAGGTTGACAAAAATGTGGAACCAAAATTCCTTTTCATTGTCGGTCGTAATATTGGATGAGGAACCAAACCTTGTGATTATTTTATCTTCTAGAAAACTCATGACAAATTCTTTGGTTTCCCTCTTTGTGGACATTGCCTCAACCCACCCGATGAAATTTAAACCCCACTGTTCAAAAGGATCCTCCACTACAATTGGCTGTAAAGGAAATGTTGGAAAATGTTGCTTACATCTGAATAATTGGCATGGATGAAAATACCCAACAAAACAATGGACATCCAAAAACAAGGTAGGCCAATAATACCCTACTCTCAATATCTTATGTACTGTAGTGCAAGCTACATAATGACCACCACAATACCCATAATGTTACTCTTTTATAATCTTCTTTGAGTATTCTTCATTTAGACACATGAGTGCCAATCCATTAGGGTTTCTCCAACCTAGACCACCTTGAATGAGATAATACTTTGTAGCTTTCAATCTCATTGCTATCCTCCTATGATCATTCAAGTGACGTGGACATGAAAAAATCTTCAAAAAATAGATAATGTTTGATTACCAATCCACAAGCTTGAGTTCATCAAGGACAACAAAAATCACATCAACACCATTCAAACTCAAATCCTTCTCATTTCCTTTAGCCAACATTATTTCTAATCATTTTCATTTAACTATTTTTGTTGGCCTAATATCTAGATCATATTCCTAGATTCTGGAAACCCACTTCCCACAAATTCCTAAGAAATATTACTGGGAAAAATGTCTTTTACTAATGAATGAGGGACATAACCTATGATTCTATAGAATCTTACATATGTTACAAAATGCTTCAAATATTGGACTAAGGCATATGGTTGTTTTTACATAATTTTATACTTTAAATCAAAGTCCTAAGATTCTTACCCATGAAGACAATAGGTTGTTCCCTATTATTGTTATTATTTTTCAACAATATTGCCACAATTGTATCTTTAGAGGCAAAGGAAAATATAAAAAAATCCTTTGAATAATCCATACTAACAAGGACTAGGGTAGACACAATGTTTAAGAGGAATTGTGTGTTGAATGATATCACCCTTGTATGTCTTGAGATCATTGTATGACCATGCAAACACATCCTTATACTCTCTAATCAATTTCTCTATACTCTTCCTTTCATCCAGTGACATACAATTCCCAATCTTGATTACCCGGGGCTCTTGGTTGATCCAATGTTTACTTCAATCACATCCTCATGTTGATCTCCTTCTGATTGTTTCTTATACATGTCATGCCTATTAAACATTCTTTCTAAGGGGACTACCCCATAAGGAATCTTGTTACCTCGAAATTCTTCAATCTTAACTCCACCTTCATTTTCTTCTTCTTCTTCTTTTCCTTGCCAATTAACTTGGTTTTTTGAGAACTCCCATAAGTTGTTTTGAAATCTCAGAATTTGAGCATTATCGTGGAACACTTGCTAGTGTTCAACATTGTTAGGGACAAAGCTCTAAAATCTATTTCCATTTTACATTCCCTAGAAATTAACCCATTCCACGGTTGAAGGGTTTTTGCTATTGCCAATGCATCTTAATTAGGGGAATTTTGAGGTAAAAATGGGCCTCAAAACAAAAATGTACTATAAAAATCAACTTTAAAAGAACCAATAGGATTAAGGATGATGATGTCAACCATAAAGGTAAATATTTTTGGAGGGAAAGGAAGAAATATACTCTTTTTTATCGTATTTTCAACTTATCTCCATTCTTTCTCCCATGGTGCATGGCTTGCAAAACCACTAGAGAATCCTCATTGGCATCTTCAATACTCATAAATTTATTCAGATTTTCCTTCTGAGATGGGATCTTGATTAATTTTGATAAAGGGATAAGGATGGTGACTTTGGATAATACATTCATCACATGAACATTGAACTCAACATCCTTGCTCACTATAGGGATTTTTGATAAAATTGCTTGCAGAGTATTAATTGTAGGATTAGATTGTCTATTTGATAAATTTCCTTGATCTCGAGGTTTTTGAACCCATAAGTTTGTGAAGATCCAAAAATTTGATTCCTTCTTTGATATTGAATTATCTTTTTTTTTGGTCTCATCTCACTTTTATAATTTTCAACCATGGATTTTAGCATATTCATGTTTCTATACTTTTTTCCTTAATTTGTCTCATTTGCTCATTTGTCACCATATGACATTTTTGTTGATGGGTACAAATAAATTATTTGCCATCAAAAAAATTCAAACTTTTAAACTACTTGTACCTTCACCATCCCTTGATGTCAAATTTCTTGGGCAAGACCATTCATGATGTGGTTCATCACACACCAAACACCAAGGGATTTATTCTTGATTGACCATATTTGTAGAGGCCAAAAGATTAAGAATATTTTTCTCTTGTGGGCCTCTGTTCCTATTCCATTCAACATCCCCTCTTTGTTAGTATTGAATCCATTGATACCTTTCTTGACAAGCATTATGTAGCATGTTTTCTCTTTCCAAACTAATGATTCTATTAAGAATTGTTGTTTGTGATTGCACTACTGCAATGGGACCATTTTCCAACAATTTACCGACGTAGGTTCATCGCCACGTCTCAAGTACAATGAAGGCTACAATTTTTTTTTGTCACATTCATCGCCGATGTGATGATACCTATTTCATCACAAGATCGACAACAAAGTTTATCGTACCATCGACCGTTGTGCATCCAAAAACTAGTTTGTTTTCGTCACTAGTGCGTCGTAAGAGCGACTAACCTACGATGAACGTGCATCATAGTTGACCAATTTCCACAACCATTGTCGTCATAGGTTCATTGTACAATCAACCAATATCTGTCGACAGTCTGTCGTACCATCGACCCTAGTTCATCCCAAATCTAACAATTTTTCATCGCCAACACATCGTAAATACATCATAAGAGTGACCGATGTTCGTCTTAAAATCATCTACAGTGCATTGAACCATCGACAAAATACCAATGAACCAACTCTATTTTGGATGGTGGTTGGTTGAATGATTAACGTTTCATTAGTTGAATAATGGACGACCTCCATCATCGATGGCCCGACCAATGTTTTACTAATAAAAATAAATAAATTGTATCATGCCATGTTGAACTAGGAGTTTTAGAAAATCCAAATGCTGGAACTCCATATGCCGCAACTCCAGGCGTTATTGAAATACATTTGCATGTGGAAACACTTAACAACATGATGTCACCATGTTGCAACTCCGATATTTAGCACAATAAAGATGGCTACAACATCTTGTATTGGATGCAACACCTCATGTTGTGGATGCAGGTTCCTCTTCCATATTCCATTAGAATAATGCTTCAACATAATTAATATTGACAAAACATATTCTATTGGGTGCAACACCTCATGTTGTTGCAACTCTAAATGCTGCAACTCCCGATGTTGCAACTCCAAGCACTATGGAAATCTATTTTCACATGGCAACACTTAACAACATGACGTCACCATGCGACAACTTTGATGTTGAAACTCTAGATGATGCAACTCCAAGATTCAACACAATAAATATGGCCACAACATCTTGTATTGGATACAACACCTCATGTTGCTGCAACTCTAGATGATGCAACTCCAAATGCTGCAACTCTAGATGTTGCAACTCTAAATGTTGCAACTCCAGTGTTGCAACTCCAAATGCTACAACTCCAGATGATGAAACTCATGATGTTGTAACTCTAACCGCTATGGAAATATCTTTGCACATGGAAACACTTAACAACATGACATCATCATGCTGCAATTCTAAGCTTCAACACAACAAAGATGGCTGCAACATATTGTATTGGATGCAAGACCTCATGTTGCTACAATTCCTGATGCTGCAACTCCGAGCGCTATGGAAATATCTTTGCACGTGGAAACACTTAACAACATGATGTCACCATGCTGCAAATCTGATGTTGCAACACCGAGATTCAACATAGTATATATGGCTGCATCATCTCGTATTTGATGCAGCACCTCATGTTGTTGCAACTCCACATGTCGTAACTCTAAATGCTGCAACTCCACATGCCGCAACTCTAGATGCTACAACTCTTGATGCTGCAACTCCGAGTGCTATCGAAATATCTTTGCATGTGGTAACACTTAACAACATGACATCACCATGATATAACTCCGAGCTTGAGCACAATAAATATGGCCACAACATATCGTATTGGATGGAACACCTCATGTTGTTGAAACTCCATATGTTGCAACTCCAAATGTTGCAACTCCAAATGTTGCAACTCTAGATGCTACAACTCCAAATGTTGCAAATCCAGTGTTGCAACTCCAGATGCTGCAACTATAGAGGTAAGCGGTGAAAAGGTACGCAATCCTTACACTTCGAATATCATTTAAATGAAATTAATAATAACAAATAAAAAAATATGATATATCTATATATATTAATTTTTTTTTTAACCTTTGTTGTGGATGTATGTTCCTCTTCCAGATTCCATTAGAATAATACTTCAAGGCAATAAATATGGCCGCAACATATTGTATTGGATGCAACACCTCTTTCTAATGCAACTCTAGCTTCAACACAATAAATACAGCCGCAACACCTCATGTTAATGCAACTCCAGATGTTGCAACTCTAGATACTGCAACTCCGGGTCTTATGGAAATATCTTTCCATATGGAAACACTTAACAAACATGACGCCATGAAATTAATAATAACAAATAAAAAAATATGATATATCTATATATATTAATTTTTTTTTTAACCTTTGTTGTGGATGTAGGTTCCTCTTCTAGATTCCATTAGAATAATACTTCAAGACAATAAATATGGCCGCAACATATTGTATTGGATGCAACACCTCTTTCTAATGCAACTCCAGATGTTGCAACTTCAGATGTTGCAACTTCAGATGTTGCAACTCCTAGCTTCAACACAATAAATACGGCCACAACACCTCATGTTAATGCAACTCCAGATGTTGCAACTCTAGATACTGCAACTTCGGGTCTTATGGAAATCTCTTTCCATATGGAAACACTTAACAACATGACGTCACCATCAAAAAGAGATCATGGTATGAGAGAAAAAGGTCCCCAATCCGACAATTGAGAATGTGATGTCAGCCATTGATACAATGAATCAACTCATGACAACAAGCCCGAGTCACATGCATAGGACATACAACACACGAGGTAAGCAATGAAAAGGTACTGCATACTCCTCCTTACACTTCACATATCAATTAAATGCCATTAATTGAGATGACATGCATGACTAATTTACCCATGCACAATCATCATTTCCCCATAACTTAGAATTATTATGCGACAAGTGGCATTACATATATGACTTGTCTGATCACTAATTCCATTAAACACCACACATTTCTACCATCACACCATTTCCACGACCATAATTCATATTTATTCCACCTCAACGACTGTCACCCTCTATGACTTACTATTTTTGAAAAGGTGGTGGAATTAGATTACTAATTACCATTATATGTCTGAATAATAATTAAACGACAACTGGTAGTAAATATCCGACCTATCCGACCACTAATTCCATTAAACACCACACATTTCTGCCATCACACCGCCACCATGACCATAATTCACATTGATTCCACATCAATGTCTGTCACCCTCTCTGACTTACTATTTTTTAAAAGGTCGTGGAATCATATTACTTACCATTTTCCCTCACTAATTGTTGCAATACCTCTGCAACCAAATCAATAATATTGACAAACAAGGGTAGTCGAGTTATACAAAAGAACAATGATGGGTGTCTCTCTCATTCACCATGAACTAGACACAAGGTTGGTTTAAGTAGATGAAGAAGTCTGGAGGGTATTCCAGGAGGTAGGGTGGGAGATATATATCAATAGACTCCAAGGTCGATACAACAAAGAAATCACCATGGAATTCGTTGTAAGTTTGAAAAAGGAGAAGGCATAGGTCCTTGGAGTTCCAATCATAGTGAATGAAGAAGTAATTGCTACTATGATAGGGCTACCATAGGAAGGAGAATGTTGGTTCTCCTGGAATATGAAATTACCTGGTATAAAAGATG
The DNA here is from genome assembly GCA_000966675.3 of Picea glauca. Classification (NCBI taxonomy): domain Eukaryota; kingdom Viridiplantae; phylum Streptophyta; class Pinopsida; order Pinales; family Pinaceae; genus Picea; species Picea glauca. The sequence goes on along the minus strand of JZKD02S0521161.1, from coordinate 3,410 downwards.
AGTTCTTGCATGAAGGAGAGGAGCTAAGGAAGAAAGGGAGTGGGTTCGATAGAAATTCCTTGAGTCCTCTATGGTCAAGGGTGGCCTATCATGTGTAGAAGTACTTCACCCATGAGGGATGCCATGGGATCATATTCATATATCACTTGAAGCTACTACATCACCTTAGGCATCACAGGTTGATAAATGTCCCCTGAAGCTATTACATCACCTTAGAAAGGGTCGAGTCAACAAAAAAACAAGAAGAGACCCCTACTGTCACACAAGAACTAGTAGTGGAAGTTAGACTAATGGAGGAATTAGGTACAATGGAGATATAACCCCCTAATTCCGCATAAGAACCAATAGGGGAAGTTTGACTAATGAAGGAATTAGGTACAATGGATACATAACCCCCTGCTACCACACAAGAACCAACAAAGGAGCAAGAGCTGATTGAGGGAAGAGATTTTCCCAAAGAAATTGTGGGGGATGACACATTCCCTAAAGTAGGAAATAAGGAGTTAGATTCTGCTACAATTTAGGTCCGAGAAATGGATGCTACTACAACATAAAATGAGGGAGAAAATCCTGTGGCAACACCAAGAAAGAAGGCTCCCAAGAACAAGAAATTACCGAGGCATATTCCAGGTAAATCTCATTGGCCTTTGTACTCTACCCTTATCCAACAACAAATCAAATTAAGAGAAATTAATAAGAGGATGAAAAATAAAATAAAATAGATGAGAGGAAGAATACAAGGGGGACCAACAAGTCTAGACTTCCTAGCTCAAGTGGTTGGGATTAGCCACCATGTCTGTGACAAATTAGAAGAAGAATTTGTCAGACTTACACATGAAGAATTAGATGAGAAACCACTGACATTCATGGACAGTGATGTCGATGTTTTGGTAGCTGTGGGAGGTATTAACCTCCATGGCTAAACCTTTGACTAGAATAGAATATTCCAGAAGCAAGAGAAAACCTAAACAAATGTGTGAAAACCATGGAAGAGAAGTCAACTTAGCAGAATAAGTAATATTGAAGTATTATATGCAGAAAAGGATAGGTCGACCATGTTTGAAGAGACACCTATTCACCTGACCATATTAGTATAAATAGGAGGCGCTGTAGCTCATTTGTACACACACTCAGTCATCCAGAAGCAAGGCATAAGTGTTGAGGAGGAGCTACAACAGTTGCAAGTGTGCAGTAGTTCCCCGTTCAATATTTTGGTACTCTATATTGTGCACTACCTCTAGAGAAGGTGTGCTACCTTGGTTCATGTCCTCAAACCCTCACATCTCTAGGAGAAGAAGAAGTTTATCACCCGATATCAACCCTATTGCTGAATTAGGAAGAAGAAACATTGTTTTGTCAACCCAACAAGGTACTCTAAGGAGAAATTTTTTTGATTCAGCCAATTCGTATTTCTCTCCCTTGCCTATCATTCACAAAATGACATCTAGTGGTGGCTCTGGTGGCACTGGAGGTGCTTCTTCATCTCAACCTTTAGCCTCGTCAATGATTGGTATCTTGTATATCCATAAAGTCCCTGTCCAATCTACCACCAATCCCACTAAGGTCATAAATAAGTATGGTCTCTTTCAATTCAAAGAAGATGCTACTATTACTCTGTGGCATGTTTCATCTCCTCTAAACCTGGCACCTGCTACTCGTCCACTTCAAAAATTCAAAGAGAATATCCCTAGGTTTTCATGAAATAACACGGTCACTACGAATGAACACTTGGTGGCATTTTCTAATGCCTGTCACAACATAGGAGCCAATGACAATGACACTTGTATGCACTTATTTGTTAATTCCCTTGAAGGGAAAGCATCGGTCGATTTCTTTGATCTTCCTCCCAATATTCTTTCCACTTGGGAGGAGTTATTTTATTGGTTCAAATCTACTTATGGGAAGTCTAAGAGCCCACTTGAACAATTACGAGAGTACAATAACATTGTGTATAAAGACACTGAGACTATCAAGTCATTCAACTTACATTTTACCAAGTTATATAACCAAATTTCCGAACTTATTTTCCCTTAGAACCAAGACGCTTTTATGCATTACTATAATGCTCTACCTCCCCCCTATCGTCATAGGATTGAAGAAAAAGTTATCGAAAATCTTGGTTCCACTCTGCATACTTGTCTAGAGTATGAAGAACAACTTGAAAGAACAAGTCTTCCCAAAGGAAACTCAATTAAACAAACGTAAATGTCTGCCCTCTTACATATTGTACAAGACATGAATAACCGAATGGTAGCGTATGAGTAAGGGAAAGGTCCCTTCACTTACCCCTGGGGCCTCATCTTCTTCTTCACCACCCTTTAGGAATCATAATGAAAACAAATTTCAGTCTAAAGCCATCATGCCTCGCATTTGGTGTAACTTGCGAGGAACACCATGAGGAAAGTACTTGTGAGGTAAAGAAGAGTGCCAGAGATAAAATCTTTGGTAAAATGCCTGAAACTACTATTGTTGTTATAGATTTCATAGAACCAGAGGTTGTCATGATCATAAATACTAGGAATAAATCCTATGCTTCGAAAGAAAAATATGATCCCCCTCGTACTTCTTCTAGCCCAAGATCATCTTCACAAGCTGCTACTGTACAAGTTACTAAAACTCCTGACAGTCAAGGAAATACCTCCCCTCTTCCCTCTTCCAAATACCACATTCTCAATCAATTGGCTAATATTAAATCCGATGCTACCCTCCTGGACATGGTTGTTGTCCCTGAGCAACAAAAGCATCTGGAAATTTTCATGGAAGGAAAAGCTTCCATCGTAGCCAATCTCTCTGAAGAGGTAGATGAAGGGGACTCAACTATAAATAAAGTAGGTGTACATAATTTTATACACCCTGTAAAAAACCCCCCATTTTTCATTTATGTAAAGATTATGGAAAAAATAGCTCATTGTTGTCTGATTGATGGTGGTTCAGGCCCAATCGTAATGTTGAAAATTATTATGGAAGAGCTAGGCATGTCTTGTGAAAATGAAAATGCCAGAAGCATGCTCTCTTATAATAGTTTACAACAATCAACCATAGGTGATATCAAGGATGTGACCTTGGTTTTGTGTGTGCATCCTGAAATAAGGACAACCCTTAATATTTAGGTAATTGATATGCCAGTGAGTAATTATTCAATCATCTTAGGAAGTGATTGGCAAGTCTTGACAGGTGGATACCTCTCACTCGATGGGACACACTTATCTGTTCCTCGAAGTGGGAAGAACATCATAGTCCTAAGGGAGGGAAGAATTTCACCTTATATAGAAAGCATCCCACAACCTAATTTAAATTATATCGAGGAGGACCTAGGAGTGTATTTCATATTTGCAGATGAGGACAACACTACCTTGGAACAAATTGACCTAGAGGATGGGATGTGGCATATGCACTTTGATGGTTTATGA
>JZKD02S0521106.1:0-16728 GCA_000966675.3 Picea glauca | reverse complement strand
TCATAACCACCATCGACTCAAGCAAGGATGGCATAAAGACGCCCAATCTTGGCTAAATGATTGGGGAATCATGGAAGAAACCATTTTGCAGAATAAAGATACTATTAAAAAAAAATGTCAAATCAAAATTTAAGGAAAAAATGTGGGTGATAAAGAGTTAGAGGGAAAAATAAATTTAAGGTTTTATAAATATGTAATCAATCCTTATCTAGAAGATCAAAATTATTTATCTATTTTGCCAAGTGTAAAGAAAAAAATAAGCATTGCTAAGATAAGAACAAATTCTCACGAGCTCCATAGCGAAACTGGGCATTGGTCAATCCCTAAAACGCCATGGAATGAAAGAGTGTGTCACCTTTGTGACACTAAAAAGTTTGAAGATGAAAATCACTTTCTCTTAGATTGTCCAGCCTATACCCATATTATATCTCATTTTCAAAATATTGATCACACTACCAACCTTCCTAACCTCTTAACTCAACAAAAGTATGGTGATCTTGGAAAGCTTCTCTTAATGCTTTTCAAGCACATAAACAAAATTCTAAAGAATCACAAGTATTCACTTACCCTCTTAAGGTCCGATAGACCAATTAAATCTTAGTGGGCGTTAATCATCATCATCATCATCATTAGTTTTAACCTTGGTCATTTTTATTTTTCATTAATGGGGGGTAATTAGTTTAATTTTATTTAATATTTTACATAGGATTAGGGTAATAAGTTTTTTTGTTAAAAATCATAAATAAATGTAAATATTTGTCCATTTCCATTTTAAATTATTTTCCTAATGTTAAAAAATAAAAAAGGAAAAAAGGAAAAATTAGAGAAAATTATTCTACAAGCCGTGGGTCCCATGCCGCCTGGGTTCTTAATAAAACTATCCATAGGGGTTAAGATATCTAATAAGTAAGTGTTGATCTCTTATGCAGGTGGGATTTCTCTTTTTGTAAGTTCAAAAATCAATGGTCTAGATTAACACACAGGCTTGATTAATGGCTACTGAGTGATGATTGTTAAATGGTCATAACTTTTTCTACATTTGTCAGAATGAGGCCCGTAATACCTCGTTGGAAAGGTATCAGATAGAGGAACACATGGGTATATGTATACAATATATAAAGGAGAAACAATATTTCATAAAATGAAGAAAACATCAGACTACGAATTCAGAGGCAAAAATGGCCATACTAATTTCCAATAGTCATATCCAGGGCTACGGGCGACGAAATCAGGCCTAGGATGGCTTGATGGAAAGATGGAAATGTGAATAATAGGCTGGAACAACAAGATTTGAAAAATGTTGAGAAAAAATTGTTTGGGAATTCAAAACATTGGTGGAACCCGAATTTGATTGAAGAACCGGCTATGCAAACTTCTAGAAGCCATATATTAGGCTACAAACACCAAAATCAAATGAAAGATGAGATAGAGGAGAAGAATTTAGAAAGATATTAATCATCATGAAGTAGCAAGAAACACCCAAAATGTTTTGAGGAATAGAAGATAATTCCAATGGACAAAGTCAATGATTTTTTTTAACGAATATCATTTGTAAAATGTCTGCGGAAGAAAATAATGAATCATGAGTCTTTTAAGATTCTCTTTGTAATGCTCATATGTTCATTTTCGAAATGCAAGAAATTTTTTAAATGTGAGATAAGAAACAGAAGGAAAGGGAAATGAAGAGTCACGAGAACTAAAAAGTCTCTCTCTCTTGTCTTATAAAAAATAACTCGTAGGATAGAGTTTAAACTTTTTCCCTTTGTAACAAAAGATGGTACTATTATTTCTGAGTAATAAAGAGCAACATGCATCCATAAATTTGTGGATTTGATGGATGTATTAGAGATTATTTGAGTAGAGAGGATTATGTTGTATGAACTCTTTCTGCACTCTATTCTGTCTACTTATGTTGTCACATGTTTCCTTGTGTGTACAGAAGTGATGTTGCAAATGTATAATGCAACAATTTGTTTGTATATCTGTAGTATTGTTGTTTTCATTTACCATTTGAAAACATGAACTATTTTTGGTTTCATTGGTTTTATCTTTTGTTGTACTCATTCTTTTAGTTTTTCTCCCGGGATAGGTTAGAATTAGTTATATTAGATTATTTTTGTTTTATTTAGATTAGTCTTAGGATTAATTATAACACTTTGGGGGGTAGTCCAATGTCTTTCCCCTTTTTCTTCTTTTAATTATGAGCAGCAACAAGGCCCATATACTCGTGGGAAATGCTACACCAAATGAGAGTAGGTCTAATTGGGACCTGCCATTAGGAGTTCTCCCTTATTTTCTTGATAGGCCATTCAGACCCATCAACACCAACCCTTGATGGAATTGGGATCTAGATCATCCTCATGTCCATGTGTATTTTTCTGAGCTTTGGAACATAAATTACAAGAGGCATTTCTATGACATTTGTGATATTTTCCTCTCTCCTCTTTACACTATCATTTTTGGGTTCCCAAGGTATAAAATTTCAAGTGAAGCTAGAGATGGGATGAAAGGGATAGTCAATTGGTATCTAGGAAAATATTATACCTATATTAGAGTATATGGAACTACATAAGACCCTCATATTTTTCCATACTTTGTCCCAAATCATCTTTTAATGAGAGAAATAGCATATCAGACCATAAGAACACGAGTTACTTCCGTTCTCATAAGAAATAGTAAAAAACATTGGCCTTCGTTTCATGTGCACATAGGAAACTATAGTCTATTAAATGCAAAACATGCTAGAAAAGAAATAGAGGCTCTGCAAAATTTATGTTTATGCCTGGAAAGTGTAAAAGGACATGACCCACATGATCTGGTAGTGAGTCATGTTATATCTCTGGGTCTTAATCATTCTAATATTTGTGTGGTATATTTTGATGAAGATATGTTCAAAGGAGTTTTGTTTTATGAAGAGGTATTACAAAAATTTCATGATTATGATGCCAAGCAAGAACTCAAGATGAAAAAGAAGAAATGAAGAAATTTCATTAGTACCATATTCAAATATTTTTGCAAGAGGATCAAAATAAATTATTCACCAAAGAGAAAGAGAAGATCAAGAAAGATGAGGAATTGGAGCAAAAGAGGCTAAAATATGATGTGGAGTATCATAGAAGACAATCGAGTTAGAAGATAAAAGGAAAGCTGAGGAAGTTGAGGAATTGAGAAAATAAAGTGAAAAAACAACAGCCAAAGAAGAGGCCAACATACTCGTTGAAGAACCTGAGGCCTAGAGAAGAGAAAATGAAAGAGAAGCAATTGAAGCAGAAGATAAAATAAATAAAGATGAAAAATTGGAGCAGTAGAAGAATAATAAATTAAGAAAAATACCAAGCATCCCATCGACTCCTAATCTAGGCATAGTGAACATTTCACCCAATGAATACACCCCCCTTAATTCCATCCCAGGTAATACCACCTTTTCCTCACAAATTCTATGTTTTAAAGGTGTTGTCATGGGTGTTGGAGACTATTATTATGATGAAAAGACTAAGAGAATTGAGAAAAGGTCGAACAAAAGGAAAAGCAAAGAGACCACTAAATCTAGGTCATCTACATGAAGAATTGTTGAATGGAAAGATGGGTCCAACCCAGAAGAAAATGCTATACAAGAAACTTCTGCTCTCTATGCATTTTTTGATTTGAATGCTTCATCCATCCTTAAGGTTACCACTACCTTAAGTGCAACCCGAACCAGAATCACTGAGCTAGAGATAGAGTTGAAAATGAAGAAGGATAACAACTCTGCACGATTCCTAAAAGCTATTGAGCAAAAGGACACACCGCACAAGGAAGAAATTGAGAAAAATGTGCAAGCTGTAAGGGATGAGCTGACTTCAGAATTTGAAAGAGTCACCAGGGTTGTTGATAATTTCAAGACATAAGAACTCAACAGAGAATTTCAAACCAAAAAGGATGAAATGAATGTTGAATTTAATAAAAAAACACAATTGGAATATGACACCCATTTGAAAGACTTGAAATATACAAAGGTAAATCTTTCTGAAGAAATTGAACAGATCAAGAGGGAGCATGTAGAAGAGATATCTCATCTGCAAATTGAGCTAGGTGAAACCAAATAGTTTATTGAACAACAAATACTTCAAATCAAGGGATTGGAACAAGACAATGAAAATCTTAAAGAAGTATTGGAAGAAAATAGGGAAAATACTCTGGCCTTAAAAACAATCAAGACAGAGGCATTAGACCTCAACGAAAAGCTTATATTTGAGAAAAAAAATCCATATGCCTTCTTAATGATATGTAGGCTAACCAAGACGACCAATTGAGACTTGAAGACCAAATAGTTATAATCAGGGACCGATACCAAAAGGAAAATGATGCCTTCGATGGGTTCGTCGATTAGCAAGGACTGTACAAAAATCCCCCAGCTACATTTCCATGTTAATCTACAAAAGAAAGGATAAAATACCAAGTATTATTATATACTTGGAAGCCCCTGTTACAATATATCCAAGCGGTCCAAAATACAACATCTAAGTCATGCAAACAACTATGTAATAGTTTATATGATCTCCTTGAAGAATTAGGGATGCAACTGATGCTCCTCATTGATGAAGCACCACCTACCAAAATCAAGATAGTTGATGTGGATGAGCATAGGGAGAATAGCAGATTGAATATTGAACATTTAACTGAACTAAATAAATAATTCCTGTAAGAATATCTGTTGAAACCTGTCAGGCTCATCACTATGACCCATGATTTCGTTAAATGAATAACACAAGACTGAAGCAAGAGGTTTTGTCAAAGAATTGGATATTGAAAATATGTAGTCTGAGAAATTAAAGAATATCATATACAATTATTCACTCTGGAAGGAATATCAGGACCCGATGTAGATGCAAAAGAACCCATGATGATCCCATTTTTCATAATTGCTCCACCTGTCTCATCTTTTTTGTTTGTAATCCTAACAAGGATAGGAATGCAAAGAGTTTCTTTTTGTAATCTTCTTTTTACTTATGATGGAATATTAAGAATGTAAACAATCACCGAATAATTATAAAGGCATGATTGTAAATGAGAAAAAATATTTTGGACTCGGATTGTATCAGGACAATACTACTACTGTATATGAATTTGAACAAGAGACACCTTTGAATATTTTGGTACAAATGTGTATGAATGAGACTATTCTGTTTATGCATATTTATTTCTATGAATGTGTGGATTTTAGTTATATGAATTACTTCTAGACTAATTTCTATATGTCCATTGTTTCCATTATTTTCATACTAAGTGCAACAATAATATAATAACTTGGTGAATCAATTATTTGTATCTCACTTATTGTATTGTTAGGTTTATTTATTTCTTGCTTCCACAAATTAATTCTGTGCAAGTGATATTATGTTTAACTACACTTATTTTTATAGCTCATCGCTGATCAGGATATGATATGATAACATAGGAATGCATCTTAGGACAATAATAAATCAATTTAGTCTATTTTAGTTATTTAGAATTTTAATTCATTTGAGAACATTCTCTTCTCAAACTCATATTTAGATAATTAGTTTAAATCAATTACCAGGCCAATATTCTGGTCATAAATGCTATCCAAAACAAGACTAGATCTAATTGGGACCTACCATTGAGAATTCTCCCTCAACTTCTTGAACGGGTCTTTTAGACCCGTCAACAGAAATGGCACTAGAAGGAGGGCCATCGAACTGAATGGCTACAAAGAAATCTCAAATCCCTACCCATTCTACCCCGCTTGTTAACACAACTCAGCCTAGTGATTCTCATCAACCTCACATTCAACACACTTTGAACCCTCCATCATATTATGTGAATAATCCTACTCAAACTACTTCTTAGCTTATTCATTCTCCATCTAAACTTGTGTTTTCTTCACCACGACCTTGCTTCTTGACCATTCCAAAGATTGACACCATAGTTAAACAATATTGTGAATGCATTGAGCATGTTCTAACCAGAAAATGGAGTAGGCATACTGAACAAATCCTCTTTGACTATTCATTACCTTAGGTTCAGAAAAAACATCCCACTGATGACCCGTTCTTCTCCCACTCTTTCACTTACCAGGAAAACCCTAAAGTTGGAACCCCAAAGTATAATATACCTTCAACTCTTAACGACTTTGAAAAATCCTCTGATTTCAAACTCAAAGTTTTCCTACTCGCTGGTGGTGGTGGTATTCCTCCCTCACCACCAAACTCTCCCCCTCTCACCAAGATGTGATTCAGAAGAGAATTCTGAAGAAGAAAAAAACTCTCAAAGTGAGTTTGAAGGAGAAGGGAAATTATAGTTGGTCCTATATTATAATGCACAACTCATGGTTGGAAACAAACCAAACCATCAACCTTATGAACCTTGGTTACTCTCAGACGTTGTCTCCATACTTGGAGTACTTCATGACTTGCCTAAGTACCTCAAAAGGTTTCTCCCCAAGTTTTATCCAGAGAAGAAAGATTCAGTTGAGGACCATGTTAAGAATTTCCTATCAGTCATAAGGCTACAAAATGTTCGACACAAGGATGTTATATGTAGGTTATTCCCTCACACTTTTGAGAAAAAATCCACCACCTAGTTCTAATCCCTAGATGAAGCCTCTAATACTATTTGGGTAATATTCGAGACTATTTTCCTTAAGAAATTTAGGGAAGATAAAACGCCAACTACCTTGGTCTTAGATATTTCAAGAATACAAATGGATACCGATGAAAAGGTTAAAGATTTCAATCAACATTTATTGTCCTTACTTAAATTAGTTCATCGAGCTTCCAAACCTGCCGAAGATGTCACAATATAATTTTACACTTCATCTTTTCCCATGTCCATGGCCATGTTTGTAAAAAATGCAAAGAAAACTACCTTGGAAGCAACTTTTCAAGAGGCCCTAAAAATTGAAAAAAATATGCTTTGTCTAAAGGGAAACTCATGGGTCGAATCCTCCAAAGATAAATCCAAGACTAAAGCCAAATCCCTTGTTCCCAAGTCTTCAGAAGAAAATAAATATATTGATTCTATGGATATGGAATCCCTCCAAAGAATTTTCAAGAAATTGTCTAATGAGCTAATTGATTTTAAGAAACACAACAAGGAAGGCTCTTCTAATACCAATATTTTTTTTTTAAATTTCCATCTAATAAAGATAAGAGAACTCCTCCAGTCAACAAAAAAACTATAATGACATCAGAAGGAATAAATATGGAAGATATTGTTCAAGCTCTACAACATTGGGTCACTAAAAATATAACTGAGTCTAAATAGGGAGAAGAAGATGAAAAGGGACAATTAGAACAAACCCAAGAATCTGATGAATTACCTGAGAAACAAGTGAATTCATTTTGGGACATTGCATATGGAGTGGAAGAAGAAGGAGATACAAAATAAATACATATGTCCTCGAATGTTGTAACCACTATAAGTGCAAGCAATAAGTATTCCTCAAAAACCCCTACTCCTTTCGAACCTCCTAAAAATGCTCCTCACACACAAAAAACACCAGATACTCCTTCCAAAATGACTGTTCCTTCTAATGCCGCCACAAAGTTAGAATATGATTTCTTGAAAGACCTGAAAATAACTAAGGCCAATATTTATCTATCTGAGCTTATGAAGATCCCTTAAATTCATGAGAATTTCATCAAAACACTTCAAGGTAATACTGCCAAAAAATCTAAAGAAATAAATGTAGGAGTTAAGAAAGGTACAAGTAAATATTCCCCATCTAGTGATACCCATACACCTAAAAGTTAGGTAGTTGTGAACGCTTCCTTATTGGGGAAAAGGTACAGATCCACCACTCCACCTTTTTTGGTTACTTTCGACATTTTTAACAGGAATGTGCATAATTTTATGATCGATTCTGGTGCCTCTTCAAACACGATTCCCTTTAAAGTGTGCGAAACACTTAAAGTTAAGAATGAACAATCTGACATTAAAATTATACAGCTTGACAAAACCAAAGTTAAAGCGCTAGGGGAATTGAACAATGTTTTAATCAGAATGTCTTCAAACCCTAAGATACATCAAACTATTGACCTCATATTTGTGGATATACCCGACACCTATGGAATTCTCTTGAGAAGAGACTGGTTTGCTACACTTAAAGGGTATTTTTCCACAGACCGGTTACACCTTTGGCTAATTTATAATGGAAATACAAACCATATCAATATCGATAGAGAACGATACATGAAACATGTGGTGATAGACCTAAATGACTCAAACAAACCTATAATGTTTAATCATTCTATTCTGGGTAATTATTCATGTGATTCGTTCTTTGGAAATTATTGTGTTGAGACCTCATCCTATGTAGAATCAAACACACAATCTAAAATCCTTCATTGTACTTAGATTGTTGAGCCCCACTGTAATATAACATATGTAAATAATCAGGAAAAAGTACAATCTAACTTAGTTTGTAGATATAAGTTAGAATTTTTAACTCAATGTACTAACCACACTAATATTGAAACAAAAGAAAATCCCAAGTCCATACATAATCTAAAAAGAGACCCTAATATGTGGACTTTGTTTTTTTATGGGTCAAAATCTATTGAAGGTGCAAGTGTTGGATGCATTCTAAAATACCAAAATGAAAATAAAGTCATGATAACATGCATGTTGGGATTCCAATGCACAAATAATATTGTTGAATATGAAGCCCTATTGCAAGGATTACAGAAATAAATTGACTTAGAATCCAAGAAGATAAAGGTATTTAGTGACTCTGAGATAGTCATAAGGCAGGTAAGAAACACCATACATTGTCTCTCCAGTCATCTTAAACACTATCATCATGAGGTATGGGAATTGATCAAGTCATTTGATGCATTTAATATCACTCATGTTCCTCACTTTTTAAATTCTGATGTTGATTTATTAGCCAACATATATTCCAGGATTATTGCTTTTGAGAACTTATTACCTGATACATTTTCAGTGGAACTGCTTTACAAACCTTCAATACCGGATACTGTAACCAACTGGAGGGTATTTGACGACGACAAGAATATTATTAGTTTCTTACACCTAGAATACACCTTCAATGACTCCATAATTGATGAAGATTAGCATGATAGAGAACTCAACGAATATGTTCTTCGATCAATCAATCAATCAATGGAGAAAAAAAATCCAAGCTAGATAAATAACATCCCCAAAAGTGTGATAATACTGGAAAAACTCTATGACCTTCAAGAAAAGTTTAAGAAGGTGACAAATTGCAATACCAACAACTCATCAGTGAAATTTGAAGTGATAAATTTGGGATCTAAGAAAATTCCCCAGACCATCAACCTAGGAAAAAAAACATTTCCCTAAATAAAGATAAGCATTCATCAAATTGTTTAATGAATACAAATNTTTGAAAACATGAACTATTTTTGGTTTCATTGGTTTTATCTTTTGTTGTACTCATTCTTTTAGTTTTTCTCCCGGGATAGGTTAGAATTAGTTATATTAGATTATTTTTGTTTTAGTTAGATTAGTCTTAGGATTAATTATAACACTTTGGGGGATAGTCCAATGTCTTTCCCCTTTTTCTTCTTTTAATTAAGAGCAGAAACGAGGCCCATATACTCGTGGGAAATGCTACACCAAATGAGAGTAGGTCTAATTGGGACCTGCCATTAGGAGTTCTCCCTTATTTGTTTGATAGGCCATTCAGACCCATCAACACCAACCCTTGATGGAATTGGGATCTAGATCATCCTCATGTCCATGTGTATTTTTCTGAGCTTTGGAACATAAATTACAAGAGGCATTTATATGACATTTGTGATCTTTTCCTCTCTCCTCTTTACACTATCATTTTTGGGTTCCCAAGGTATAAAATTTCAAGTGAAGCTAGAGATGGGATGAAAGGGATAGCCGATTGGTATCTAGGAAAATGTTATACCTATATTAGACTATATGGAACTACATAAGCCCCTCATATTTTTCCATACTTTGTCCCAAATCATCTTTTAATGAGAGAAATAGCCTATCAGACCATAAGAACACGAGTTACTTCCATTCTCATAAGAAATAGTAAAAAACATTGTCCTTTGTTTCATGTGCACATAGGAAACTATAGTCTATTAAATGGAAAACATGCTAGAAAAGAAATAGAGGCTCTGCAAAATTTATGTTGATGCCTGGAAAGTGCAAAAGGACATGACCCACATGATCTGGTAGTGAGTCATGTTATATCTCTGGGTCTTAATCATTCTAATATTTGTGTGGTATATTTTGATGAAGATATGTTCAAAGGAGTTTTGTTTTATGAAGAGGTATTACAAAAATTTCATGATTATGATGCCAAGCAAGAACTCAAGATGAAAAAGAAGAAATGAAGAAATTTCATTAGTACCATATTCAAATATTTTTGCAAGAGGATCAAAATAAATTATTCACCAAAGAGAAAGAGAAGATCAAGAAAGATGAGGAATTGGAGCAAAAGAGGCTAAAATATGATGTGGAGTATCATAGAAGACAATCGAGTTAGAAGATAAAAGGAAAGCTGAGGAAGTTGAGGAATTGAGAAAATAAAGTGAAAAAACAACAGCCAAAGAAGAGGCCAACATACTCGTTGAAGAACCTGAGGCCTAGAGAAGAGAAAATGAAAGAGAAGCAATTGAAGCAGAAGATAAAATAAATAAAGATGAAAAATTGGAGCAGTAGAAGAATAATAAATTAAGAAAAATACCAAGCATCCCATCGACTCCTAATCTAGGCATAGTGAACATTTCACCCAATGAATACACCCCCCTTAATTCCATCCCAGGTAATACCACCTTTTCCTCACAAATTCTATGTTTTAAAGGTGTTGTCATGGGTGTTGGAGACTATTATTATGATGAAAAGACTAAGAGAATTGAGAAAAGGTCGAACAAAAGGAAAAGCAAAGAGACCACTAAATCTAGGTCATCTACATGAAGAATTGTTGAATGGAAAGATGGGTCCAACCCAGAAGAAAATGCTATACAAGAAACTTCTGCTCTCTATGCATTTTTTGATTTGAATGCTTCATCCATCCTTAAGGTTACCACTACCTTAAGTGCAACCCGAACCAGAATCACTGAGCTAGAGATAGAGTTGAAAATGAAGAAGGATAACAACTCTGCACGATTCCTAAAAGCTATTGAGCAAAAGGACACACCGCACAAGGAAGAAATTGAGAAAAATGTGCAAGCTGTAAGGGATGAGCTGACTTCAGAATTTGAAAGAGTCACCAGGGTTGTTGATAATTTCAAGACATAAGAACTCAACAGAGAATTTCAAACCAAAAAGGATGAAATGAATGTTGAATTTAATAAAAAAACACAATTGGAATATGACACCCATTTGAAAGACTTGAAATATACAAAGGTAAATCTTTCTGAAGAAATTGAACAGATCAAGAGGGAGCATGTAGAAGAGATATCTCATCTGCAAATTGAGCTAGGTGAAACCAAATAGTTTATTGAACAACAAATACTTCAAATCAAGGGATTGGAACAAGACAATGAAAATCTTAAAGAAGTATTGGAAGAAAATAGGGAAAATACTCTGGCCTTAAAAACAATCAAGACAGAGGCATTAGACCTCAACGAAAAGCTTATATTTGAGAAAAAAAATCCATATGCCTTCTTAATGATATGTAGGCTAACCAAGACGACCAATTGAGACTTGAAGACCAAATAGTTATAATCAGGGACCGATACCAAAAGGAAAATGATGCCTTCGATGGGTTCGTCGATTAGCAAGGACTGTACAAAAATCCCCCAGCTACATTTCCATGTTAATCTACAAAAGAAAGGATAAAATACCAAGTATTATTATATACTTGGAAGCCCCTGTTACAATATATCCAAGCGGTCCAAAATACAACATCTAAGTCATGCAAACAACTATGTAATAGTTTATATGATCTCCTTGAAGAATTAGGGATGCAACTGATGCTCCTCATTGATGAAGCACCACCTACCAAAATCAAGATAGTTGATGTGGATGAGCATAGGGAGAATAGCAGATTGAATATTGAACATTTAACTGAACTAAATAAATAATTCCTGTAAGAATATCTGTTGAAACCTGTCAGGCTCATCACTATGACCCATGATTTCGTTAAATGAATAACACAAGACTGAAGCAAGAGGTTTTGTCAAAGAATTGGATATTGAAAATATGTAGTCTGAGAAATTAAAGAATATCATATACAATTATTCACTCTGGAAGGAATATCAGGACCCGATGTAGATGCAAAAGAACCCATGATGATCCCATTTTTCATAATTGCTCCACCTGTCTCATCTTTTTTGTTTGTAATCCTAACAAGGATAGGAATGCAAAGAGTTTCTTTTTGTAATCTTCTTTTTACTTATGATGGAATATTAAGAATGTAAACAATCACCGAATAATTATAAAGGCATGATTGTAAATGAGAAAAAATATTTTGGACTCGGATTGTATCAGGACAATACTACTACTGTATATGAATTTGAACAAGAGACACCTTTGAATATTTTGGTACAAATGTGTATGAATGAGACTATTCTGTTTATGCATATTTATTTCTATGAATGTGTGGATTTTAGTTATATGAATTACTTCTAGACTAATTTCTATATGTCCATTGTTTCCATTATTTTCATACTAAGTGCAACAATAATATAATAACTTGGTGAATCAATTATTTGTATCTCACTTATTGTATTGTTAGGTTTATTTATTTCTTGCTTCCACAAATTAATTCTGTGCAAGTGATATTATGTTTAACTACACTTATTTTTATAGCTCATCGCTGATCAGGATATGATATGATAACATAGGAATGCATCTTAGGACAATAATAAATCAATTTAGTCTATTTTAGTTATTTAGAATTTTAATTCATTTGAGAACATTCTCTTCTCAAACTCATATTTAGATAATTAGTTTAAATCAATTACCAGGCCAATATTCTGGTCATAAATGCTATCCAAAACAAGACTAGATCTAATTGGGACCTACCATTGAGAATTCTCCCTCAACTTCTTGAACGGGTCTTTTAGACCCGTCAACAGAAATGGCACTAGAAGGAGGGCCATCGAACTGAATGGCTACAAAGAAATCTCAAATCCCTACCCATTCTACCCCGCTTGTTAACACAACTCAGCCTAGTGATTCTCATCAACCTCACATTCAACACACTTTGAACCCTCCATCATATTATGTGAATAATCCTACTCAAACTACTTCTTAGCTTATTCATTCTCCATCTAAACTTGTGTTTTCTTCACCACGACCTTGCTTCTTGACCATTCCAAAGATTGACACCATAGTTAAACAATATTGTGAATGCATTGAGCATGTTCTAACCAGAAAATGGAGTAGGCATACTGAACAAATCCTCTTTGACTATTCATTACCTTAGGTTCAGAAAAAACATCCCACTGATGACCCGTTCTTCTCCCACTCTTTCACTTACCAGGAAAACCCTAAAGTTGGAACCCCAAAGTATAATATACCTTCAACTCTTAACGACTTTGAAAAATCCTCTGATTTCAAACTCAAAGTTTTCCTACTCGCTGGTGGTGGTGGTATTCCTCCCTCACCACCAAACTCTCCCCCTCTCACCAAGATGTGATTCAGAAGAGAATTCTGAAGAAGAAAAAAACTCTCAAAGTGAGTTTGAAGGAGAAGGGAAATTATAGTTGGTCCTATATTATAATGCACAACTCATGGTTGGAAACAAACCAAACCATCAACCTTATGAACCTTGGTTACTCTCAGACGTTGTCTCCATACTTGGAGTACTTCATGACTTGCCTAAGTACCTCAAAAGGTTTCTCCCCAAGTTTTATCCAGAGAAGAAAGATTCAGTTGAGGACCATGTTAAGAATTTCCTATCAGTCATAAGGCTACAAAATGTTCGACACAAGGATGTTATATGTAGGTTATTCCCTCACACTTTTGAGAAAAAATCCACCACCTAGTTCTAATCCCTAGATGAAGCCTCTAATACTATTTGGGTAATATTCGAGACTATTTTCCTTAAGAAATTTAGGGAAGATAAAACGCCAACTACCTTGGTCTTAGATATTTCAAGAATACAAATGGATACCGATGAAAAGGTTAAAGATTTCAATCAACATTTATTGTCCTTACTTAAATTAGTTCATCGAGCTTCCAAACCTGCCGAAGATGTCACAATATAATTTTACACTTCATCTTTTCCCATGTCCATGGCCATGTTTGTAAAAAATGCAAAGAAAACTACCTTGGAAGCAACTTTTCAAGAGGCCCTAAAAATTGAAAAAAATATGCTTTGTCTAAAGGGAAACTCATGGGTCGAATCCTCCAAAGATAAATCCAAGACTAAAGCCAAATCCCTTGTTCCCAAGTCTTCAGAAGAAAATAAATATATTGATTCTATGGATATGGAATCCCTCCAAAGAATTTTCAAGAAATTGTCTAATGAGCTAATTGATTTTAAGAAACACAACAAGGAAGGCTCTTCTAATACCAATATTTTTTTTTTAAATTTCCATCTAATAAAGATAAGAGAACTCCTCCAGTCAACAAAAAAACTATAATGACATCAGAAGGAATAAATATGGAAGATATTGTTCAAGCTCTACAACATTGGGTCACTAAAAATATAACTGAGTCTAAATAGGGAGAAGAAGATGAAAAGGGACAATTAGAACAAACCCAAGAATCTGATGAATTACCTGAGAAACAAGTGAATTCATTTTGGGACATTGCATATGGAGTGGAAGAAGAAGGAGATACAAAATAAATACATATGTCCTCGAATGTTGTAACCACTATAAGTGCAAGCAATAAGTATTCCTCAAAAACCCCTACTCCTTTCGAACCTCCTAAAAATGCTCCTCACACACAAAAAACACCAGATACTCCTTCCAAAATGACTGTTCCTTCTAATGCCGCCACAAAGTTAGAATATGATTTCTTGAAAGACCTGAAAATAACTAAGGCCAATATTTATCTATCTGAGCTTATGAAGATCCCTTAAATTCATGAGAATTTCATCAAAACACTTCAAGGTAATACTGCCAAAAAATCTAAAGAAATAAATGTAGGAGTTAAGAAAGGTACAAGTAAATATTCCCCATCTAGTGATACCCATACACCTAAAAGTTAGGTAGTTGTGAACGCTTCCTTATTGGGGAAAAGGTACAGATCCACCACTCCACCTTTTTTGGTTACTTTCGACATTTTTAACAGGAATGTGCATAATTTTATGATCGATTCTGGTGCCTCTTCAAACACGATTCCCTTTAAAGTGTGCGAAACACTTAAAGTTAAGAATGAACAATCTGACATTAAAATTATACAGCTTGACAAAACCAAAGTTAAAGCGCTAGGGGAATTGAACAATGTTTTAATCAGAATGTCTTCAAACCCTAAGATACATCAAACTATTGACCTCATATTTGTGGATATACCCGACACCTATGGAATTCTCTTGAGAAGAGACTGGTTTGCTACACTTAAAGGGTATTTTTCCACAGACCGGTTACACCTTTGGCTAATTTATAATGGAAATACAAACCATATCAATATCGATAGAGAACGATACATGAAACATGTGGTGATAGACCTAAATGACTCAAACAAACCTATAATGTTTAATCATTCTATTCTGGGTAATTATTCATGTGATTCGTTCTTTGGAAATTATTGTGTTGAGACCTCATCCTATGTAGAATCAAACACACAATCTAAAATCCTTCATTGTACTTAGATTGTTGAGCCCCACTGTAATATAACATATGTAAATAATCAGGAAAAAGTACAATCTAACTTAGTTTGTAGATATAAGTTAGAATTTTTAACTCAATGTACTAACCACACTAATATTGAAACAAAAGAAAATCCCAAGTCCATACATAATCTAAAAAGAGACCCTAATATGTGGACTTTGTTTTTTTATGGGTCAAAATCTATTGAAGGTGCAAGTGTTGGATGCATTCTAAAATACCAAAATGAAAATAAAGTCATGATAACATGCATGTTGGGATTCCAATGCACAAATAATATTGTTGAATATGAAGCCCTATTGCAAGGATTACAGAAATAAATTGACTTAGAATCCAAGAAGATAAAGGTATTTAGTGACTCTGAGATAGTCATAAGGCAGGTAAGAAACACCATACATTGTCTCTCCAGTCATCTTAAACACTATCATCATGAGGTATGGGAATTG
This sequence comes from Picea glauca, assembly GCA_000966675.3. Classification (NCBI taxonomy): domain Eukaryota; kingdom Viridiplantae; phylum Streptophyta; class Pinopsida; order Pinales; family Pinaceae; genus Picea; species Picea glauca. Next base: position 548 of record JZKD02S0521106.1, on the reverse strand, counting down.
ATCAAGTCATTTGATGCATTTAATATCACTCATGTTCCTCACTTTTTAAATTCTGATGTTGATTTATTAGCCAACATATATTCCAGGATTATTGCTTTTGAGAACTTATTACCTGATACATTTTCAGTGGAACTGCTTTACAAACCTTCAATACCGGATACTGTAACCAACTGGAGGGTATTTGACGACGACAAGAATATTATTAGTTTCTTACACCTAGAATACACCTTCAATGACTCCATAATTGATGAAGATTAGCATGATAGAGAACTCAACGAATATGTTCTTCGATCAATCAATCAATCAATGGAGAAAAAAAATCCAAGCTAGATAAATAACATCCCCAAAAGTGTGATAATACTGGAAAAACTCTATGACCTTCAAGAAAAGTTTAAGAAGGTGACAAATTGCAATACCAACAACTCATCAGTGAAATTTGAAGTGATAAATTTGGGATCTAAGAAAATTCCCCAGACCATCAACCTAGGAAAAAAAACATTTCCCTAAATAAAGATAAGCATTCATCAAATTGTTTAATGAATACAAAT
>JZKD02S0521094.1:231369-294458 GCA_000966675.3 Picea glauca | reverse complement strand
TGCTCAAAAAAGGTCATTCTGGTGTCATTGCCCAACTCCATGCCATTCAAGCAACATAAACACCCACGGTGTTGCATGACCTCCAAGCTCTGCTTTCTAAACATCAAATGGTATTTTCCACTCTCCAAGGCCTCCCTCCTTCCTGTAGTTTTCATGATCATTCCATTCCCCTTGCACTCAGAATCCTTCCTCCCAATATCCGTCTATATTGCCACCCCTTCTCACAAAAAAATGAAATTGAGAAAATGGTCTAGGAACTCCTTGATGCAGGCATTATCCACCCTAGTACGAGCCTTTACTCTTCTCCTATAGTCATGGTCCTGAAGAAAGAAGGTTCTTGGAGAATGTGTCCCGACTTCCGTGCCCTCAACAAACTGACCATTAGAGACAAATTTCCCATTATTATCATTGATGACCTCCTGGATGAATTGAGTGGTGCCCAATTCTTTAATAAACTTGATCTCTTCTCACGCTATCACCAGATACGTATGAAAGAGGCAGACATTCCCAAGACGACCTTTCGCACTCATGAGGGCCACTATGAGTTTTTGGTCATGCCCTTTGGCTTGTGTAATGCACCCTCCACCTTCCAAAGCCCCATGAATCATGTCTTCCGTCCCTTTCTCCATCATTTTGTCTTAGTTTTCTTTGATGATATCCTCATCTATAGAAAAACCTGGAACGACCATCCTACTCATGTTGATCAAGTTCTCCATCTCCTCTCCCAGCACCAACTTTTCTTGAAATAGTCTAAATGTTCTTTTGGTGCCTTAGAAGTAGAATACTTGGGTCATCTGGTTGGCAAGGATGGCGTCAGCGTGGATCCGAAAAATATTGAAGCTATGAAAGATTGGCCGCACCCAAAGACTCTCAAAATCTTGCGTGGATTTCTGGGCTTAATAGGGTATGATCGCAAGTTTGTTAATAACTATGGAAAGATTGCAACACCTCTCACTGCTCTCCTCAAAAAGAACTCTTTCACTTGGACACTAACCATTGCTCAAGATTTTCAAACCTTGAAGACGTCTATGTGCACCACTCTGATTCTGGCCCTTCCTAATTTCACAAAGACCTTTGTGTTGGAATGTGATGCCTCAGGGAAAGGATTTGACGATGTCCTTAGGCAAGAGGGTCGACCTTTGGCCTTCACCAGGAAGCAACTGTCTTAAAGGAATTTGGGCAAACCCATTTATGAAAAGGAAATGTTGACTATTCTGCATGTCATTGAGCTGTGGCGCCCTTATCTCTTGGGGCAATGTTTCCAAATCAATACCGACCATCAAAGCCTTAAGTACTTTCTGGAACAACGCATTTCCTCCCAAGAACAACAAAAATGGGTGACTAAGCTCTTTGGTTATGATTATGAGGCCATTTACAAGAAGGTCAAATACAATGTAGTGGCAGATGCACTGCCCCAAAAATATGAAGAAGAAGGATCCCTTTTTTATCTTTCCTTCATTGTACCCAATTGGCTCCAAGCTGTGCTCCAGGAATGGCTTCAAGATCCCAAAAGTTTGCATCTGATCTAGCAATTGCAGACCAAGGCTCTGGCTCCCCCAGGGTACTCTTAGCTCCAGGATGAGCTTCGATACAAAGTTTTTTTGTATTTAAGTAAACAATCAAAGCTTAAATCCATGGTACTTTCTGAGCTTCATGCTACACCCACAGCGGGGCACTTAGGGTTCACCAAAACATATGACAGAGATAAACGTTCTTTTTTCTGGGATGGTATGAAACATGACATCTGTAATTTTGTAGCTGAATGTGAGGTGTGTCAATGCAACAAGGGAGAAACAGTCAAATCTCCGGGCACATTACAGGCGCTTCCAATTCCACTGGCTATTTGGAAGGATATCTCTATGGAATTTATTACAGGCTTACCCAAATCAAGGAATAAATCAGTCATAATGGTGGTTGTGGATCGCCTTTCCAAGTATTCTCATTTCTGTGCTCTTCAACACCCATTTACTACATCCACAGTGGCTCAAATTTTCATGGACCAGGTCTTCAAGCTTCATGGCATGCCGCACTCTATTGTTTTTTATCATGACCCAACTTTCACAAGCAATTTTTGGCAAGAATTGTTTAAGCTCCTGGGCACCCAATTGCATCTCAGCACAACTTATCATCCCCAAACTGATGGTCAAACGGAAGTTGTCAACAAGTGTTTGGAAACATATCTGAGGTGTTTTGCTTCTGAAAAACAACATCAGTGGGCTCAATGGCTACCCCTAGCAGAATGGTGGTACACCACTTCCTACCATACAGCTACTCGCATGACTCCTTTTGAAGTGGTATATGGATATAAGCCACCTTCAATTCTCTCATACTTAGCGGGTACCTCAAAGGTCCAGGCAGTTGACCAAACACTTACAGTTTGAGAGGATATTCTTTGTACCCTTAAAGAGAACTTGGTCATGGTACAAAATCGCATGAAGCAACAAGCAGATCAAGGTCTCTCTGAACATCAATTTTTAGAAGGGGATAAGGTGTTTCTGCGACTGCAACCATACAAGCAAACTTCCCTCAAGTTCGAGCATTGTCAGAAGCTAGCACCCAAATTTTATGGTCCTTATATAGTTCTCAAACATGTGGGACAAGTAACATATCAGTTAGCTCTGCCTAGTCAGTCGGAGCTACATCCAATTTTCCATTCTTCATGCTTAAAGAAGGTTATTGGAACTAGGTGCCAAATTCAAACCAACCTTCTTGAGTTCGCTGAAGAAGGATCCATTTGGCTACAGCCAGAAGTAGTTTTGGACCAGCGTGAGAATCGCCTACGTCAAAGAACCATCAAGGAAGTGCTATTCCAGTGGAAAGATACGAATCCAGCAGATGCCACTTGGGAACCAACTACCATTCTGCAACAGTTTCCTCATCTCAAGCCTTGAGGACAAGGTTGTTTTTAAGGGGGCATACATGTTAGGGTCCTAACCCACACATAGGTAGATTAATATATTTGGATGTAATAAAGGTCAATATTAATAAGGCCTTACAATAAAATAGAATAAGGCGGATGTAAGAAGACCTAATAGAAGATTTTTCTTCTAGAAGGATCTTCCTCTAGATGCTTCTCTTGATAGACATATTTAGTATAAATAAGGGTTGAGGGTATGAAAACCCTAGCTTCGAGATTATTGTAACAGAGCGCTGCTCGATTGGAGGTTTCCCCGTCAAAGAGGCCTGTGAAGATTTCTTTTCTGAATCAAAGTTCTATTTTTGTTGTTGTTCTTATATCATTTCTGTGTTATTGTGGAGATTATGTTGGATATATTACTGTTATTCTGCCATTTCTAGCATTTTATTTATGTTCTACATATTTATTATATCTGGTATCTTGCATAGAGTCATAGAGATGGTTCTTAGAACCTTTCCTAAGAAGTTTGATGTAGTGGTTATAGTGATTGAAGATTCTAAGGACTTCACACAACTATCACTGGATGAGCTATTGGGATCCTTATTATCCCATAAATTGAGGATGAACATATATGTTGATTCCTTGGAAAACACATTCAGATCTCAAGTTTCAAAGTCAAGAGGCAGAGGAGCATCAAAACCAAGAGGTAGGGTCAAGAGAAATAAAAGAAACAACCAAATATATAATTCATAACAATAAAGGACATCGGATCAAAATCCTCATAGCTTAAGGTGGAGCAACAAGATAAGCTTAGAGCCAAATTAGAGGTATGAAAAATCCAATTTTAAATCTTTTTATTGTAACAAGTTGGGTCATTTTGCACATGAATGTAGGAAGAAGAAAGTTGACCATAGTAGACAACATGAAAATTATTCTAACACCACTTAGAACTATGAACACTCATTATTCCTTACTTGTATTGTTTCTCAAGAGATTTCTAATGATATTTCACTATTAGATAATGGATGTTGAAATCATATGACATAAGAAAAACGTTTAATTGTATATCTAGATTATTTATTGAGGATTAAAGTCAAGTTGGGGTCAAACAATATTCTAAACATCATGGGAAAATGAATTGTCAAAATACAGATCAAACAAGGTCAGAAAAGACGCATACTAGATGTGTATTATTCCCCAAGTTTGAAACATAATCTTAGTAGTGTTGGCCAACTTACTCAAAAAAGGTATGATGTAATCTTTAAGGGAAATGATTTTTTCATATATAATAAACATCCAAGTAATATGTGGATTTCTAGGGTGAAGATGACAAAAAATAGAATGTAACCTTTTTCCATGAATTATGATAGACAAGATGTCTCCCTTTCCCAAAAGGAAACATTTCGAGAAGATTTTTTGTTGTGGCATGTCAAGTAGTCGTCTACATTTTTGTGGTCCAGAACTGTTGCGGCATAAAAAGATGGTTGAAGTTTTTCCTACCATTACAGATTCTGCTATTTTATGTGAGAGCTACATTTTGGCAAAGCAACACAAAGGATATTTTTCCTAATGGGATGTCTTATAGAGAAAATATACCATTGGAGCTAGTTCATATAGATATATGTGGTGCAATGTAGACCCATTCACTAGGACGAAGTTGTTACTTCATAACCTTCCTAAATTATTATAGCATAAAGACTTGGGCATACTTTCTTCCAAAGAAATTAGAATATTTTGACAATTTCAAAGAATTCAGGGAAATGATGGAGAAACAAAGTGGTCATCATATTAAAGTGTTAAGATCAAACATAGGAGGTGATTATGATTAAAATCGTTTTCATGGTTTATGAAAACAACATGGGATCAAAGGACAATTTACTATAAGGTATACACCTCACCAAAATGTTGTAGATGAAAGGAAAAATAGAACCATTATGAATATGGCTAGAAGCATGTTGAAAGAAAAATAGATGCAAAATGATTTTTGGGGAGAAACAATAGCTTGCTTTATTTATGTTTTGAACAGATATTCAATAAATGTATGAAGAATAAAGTGCCACAAGAAGCATGGAGAGGTATGAGTTGTAGTGTAGAACACTTTAGAGTATTTTCTTGCATGGCATATTCTCATGTGCCTAAAGAGTCGAGGAGGAAGTTAGATGAAATAAGTGAAAAATACATATTTCTTGTGTACATTGATCAATCCAAGAGATATAAATTGTATAATCCATTAACAAAGAAGGTTATAGTAAGAAATGATGTTGAATTATGAGAAGATGAAGCATGGGATGGAAGCATATATGAGACTATATTTGTTGGAACAACTATACCTCAAGCAAAAGATGAAGGAGAGGATCAGATTGCATAAGGTGGACAACAAGGTTCTAAAACTAAATCACCCATCAGAGATACTCCAACAAGAAATCCAATAAATTTTTTTCAAGGTGAGTCATCTATCCTAGTACCCGAGTGTAATCCTACTTCTCATTCAAGCAATGTATATGATTATAAAATTTCCTCCATAAGGTCTAGAAAGATTGGAAGTTTAAGAGAAATATATGAATATATAAGTGCATTTGAATTTAGCATTATTTGTTTGTCAACCCACATGTTTTGAAGAAGCGACTAAAGAAGTGAATTGGGTCCAACCAATGGATGAATAAATTGATCCGATAGAGAAGAATGATACATGGGATCTAGTAGAATTACCAGAATATAAAGTTTGCATTGGTGTAAAATGGGTTTACAAAACCAAGTTTAATGAGAAAGGAAAAGTTGAAAAGTAGAAATCCAGATTGGTAGCAAAAGGTTTTTGACAATAGTGTGGAGTAGATTGTGGTGATACCTTTGCACCAACTGCAAGATTAGATACAGTTAGAGTTGTCTTAGCCATAACAATTCAAAAATAGTTGGAAAGTTTATCCAATGGATGTCAAGCAATCATTCTTGAATGATATTTTATAAAAATAAATATATGTGGAGAAGTCACTAGGTTATGTGATAAAAGAACATGAAAATAAAGTCTATATATTGAAGAAATGTATATATTGGATTCAACAATATCCCAGAGCTTGGTATAGTGGGATTGTTTCATATCTGATCAATGATGGATTCAACAGAAGTTATAATGACTCAACATTGTATACAAAGGTGAATAAGGAAGGTAAAATCTGGATTGTTCTTTTATGTCGATGATATGATATTATAAGGAAAGTTTAAAGAAACCATGAAATGAGATTTTGAAATGACTAATTTGGGGTTAATGAGATATTTTATTGGTATTGAATTTGTTCAATCAGATTCATGGTTTTTTTCATTTTAAGAAAGTTATGCCATGGATGTGTTGAAGAGGTTTAGGATGATGAATTGTAAACCAGGAAAAAGTCCAATTACAGTAGGGACAAATCTTAGCAAAGAGGATGTGGGATCCAATGTAGATCCAACACTATTCAAGATATTGGTTGGTCGTCTCACGCACCTCATTGCAACTAGCCTAAACATTATGTATGTGACTAGCCCATAAATTATGTATGTTGTGAGATTGCTTTTCGGGATCAATAAATATCCAAAAGATTCACATTGACAAGTTGGAAAAAAAACTCTAAGATATATCATTGGAACAACAAGATATGACATATTATATTCCATCACTAGTAATTATTTTTTTGATTAGATACACTGACCGTGATTTTACAGGTAGTCTTGATGATAGGAAGAGTACTTTAGGATATGTATTCCATATTGGTTCAAGTGTGATTTCATGGGAATCTAATAAGCAACCCATTGTGACGATTTGATCAGCTGAAGTTGAGCATGTAGCGACCACATAAGAAACTTTTCATCTATTTTGGTTACATAGATTATTGGGTGATCTTCTACAAGGACAAGAAGGGCCAACTCAAGTGTAGTGTTACAATAGCTCCGCAATAGCTCTGTCGAAGAACCATTTTTTTCATGAGAAAAACAATCATATCGATAGTACATATCATTTTATTAGAGATCTTGTAAAAAATGGAGAAATCTACTTAGAATATTGTAGATCAAAAGACCAATTGGCTCACATATTTACAAAGACATTGGAAAAATATGTGTGTGAATTTCATAGATATAATTTAGGTGTTGTAAACACTAAAGCATTTAGCGGTAGTAATTAAGGGGAGTGTTAAAATATAATCCATTTGATAGTTATTTTTGGAAAGTTTTTTATTTGTATGGAGGGTGCACTCGACAAAGGAAAATCACTTTTAATGGAGAGTGCAAGAGTTCTTATGGAAAACACACTCAATTTCCAGTATTTCTAAAAGGAGGGAGAGATGCGCTATTCTTCCCCAAGTCACGCTATAGAGGGCGCACCAATTCTTAAGGAAAAACAAACTCAATTTCCAATGCTTCTACCAGGAGGGAGATATGCACAATCCTTCCCAAATTCTCACTATTCTCCAAGACGCCCCAAACAACTAATTAAACGAAGAGAAAAGGAGGAGGGTTCATTGTCTTAACCAATGCACATGGCCTTTACAAAACTCCCACACAATACTCTAAACGCTAATAGAATATAGATACACACTTGTTCCTTTGTTGTGCAGTGCTCTTAAAAAATCACACACAAAAAAAAGAGTACGCACAGACAAAGAGAGACAAGATTCAGAAAAGTTTCATCAAATGAATTAGAGAAACATGGCCCCTTTAATAATTTAGGGAGACTCATTACAACGACAATTGTCCCTTTTATTTTTCTATGATTCTCTGCGCATTCAGACTGGCAAGAGAAATTTCCCACAATCTGAGTATCAATTATTTTAGACATCACCTTGCTTACTTAGACTGGCAAATTCTTTATTAAAATTCAATGAGTGAGTGACGCTGACATAGATCAAAAAACTAGCATAGAATTAATTATGTTTATCGCTTTGCTGGTTGTAGACTATTGATCCTCTTCTGTTATTTTTCTAAGGATGTTTGACGTCCTTCATGTTGGTCCAATTTGTGATCTGCATGGACCAGGCTCGATGGCCTCTTTTGTGAAAAATCAGGTGAAGTAAGTTCGTCCCAGTCATGAACATCATCATAGAATGGATTAGGCTGGCAACTAAGAATACTGTACGAACGTGCCACCCTCGGGAAGGTTTTTCGTCTCTTGAGAATGCTCTTAATCTTCATATTGCTAAAAGAAGAGCTTCCTTGGATTTCAGCCCGTCAAACGAATGCGATATGCTCAGGTGAGCGGGGGGAGATTTCAAACAGAGAGGTTGAGTATTGAGGATGCTAAAAGAAGACCTTCCTTGCCTTGCAGTCCATCAAACGAATGTGATATGCTCAGGTGAGGGGGGGGAGATTTCAAACAGAGAGGTAGAGTATTGAGGATGGGCATCAAGGAGATTTTTTCTAATACAACTCATCAAGGGAGCCGATGGTTAGGTAGAACATGAAGGATGAAAGAGGTTTTCTCATAACATAATTTTCAATGGTTAACGACACCTACATGGTATATTCCTGTAGTAATCCAAGTTTTAAAATGTTGGTGATAAAAGACTCTGGGTCTATATTTCTTAGCATAATGACTATAAAATTTTTGAGATCAGTATTGAGGATGAAAGTAGGTACAGTAGCAGCCAAAATGAGCCTGGAGACATCTAAATTTTATTAAAAAATGGCCTGGCTGATAGATATTTCTGCGTAACGAAGTATTTATTAATTTAGTTGTATGTATGATGGGACAGAACAATTGTAAATCCTTTACATGACTGTAATATATTATAGGTGTAGGATAATTGTCCGTATTAGTCATTAGGATGCATTTAATTGAGTAGGTAAATGCTTGAGTAGAGTGTGCATGCAAGGAGTGCGTGTGAGGAAGTCTTTCTCGACTCGAAGCTCAGAAGAGATAGTGGGGGACTTTTGTATGCAAAGTGTGGATATTGAGCACAAGGAGTGTGCATAGAAGCAAACTTAGCTTAAGTTTGAAAGCTCAGGAAGTTGAGCGCAGAGTATGCCAGGAGGGCATCAAAAAGTCTATTGAAGAAGACGCAGAGTGCAAGCGTGCGCCAAGGTAGACGTTTAGATTTCATTTGTCAGAAGCTCAAGAGGAGTAGTGGTTCTAAATTTCGAGAATAAATAATTAGAAGAATTTCTAAGTCCCGAAGAGTTGAAGTGTTCAAAGGTGGAGCGCAGAAATTGAAAGTTCGAAGGAAGAACAGGTACATAGGATTGAGTGGGAGAAATCCTTGAGAAAGGAATTTTGAAGACTGGATAAGATCAATGGTTAAGATCCATTCAGGACAAGCCGAAATCTTTCTGGTCGTTAGATCTCAGAGAAGTAGCGCACTGATTAGCGACGAGGATTTATCGGAATTTCGCAAACCACAAGATTTGGAAGAAGCAGAGTGAAATTCGCAAAATCTCGAAATCATCGGGACTGTGCATCGAAAGGGGACACATGGTGAAAAGTCAACATTTCGCTGACTCGCAGGAGGGAAAGGTCAAAGGGGAGAATCGTGAGAACTCGCAAGGCTCGAGTTCACGATTTGATAGTGGTCGTTAGATCTTGAGGAGCGCGAGCCATTTATTTGGTGCTCCGAAATATCGACATTTTGGGAGTCGGGAGTGCGAAGGACATTGCTCTCGGAAGTCGTGAATCGCAAAATCCCGACATGCTTGAGAGTTGAGTGTCGGGTCATGACCGGAGGTCATATGGCGAAGGGATAAGAGAGGAGCTAGCTAGTGCTAGGCCACTATTGGGAGTTCGGAGGTCAAAGAGTCAGGCAAAATTGTGAAACGACTTTTGATTAGGCCTGTGCTCACAGGTAGTGGTCACCTGGAGGATGCTTACACCTAGTGTTTGTTCACACAAACAGAGTTTTCATAAAAAAACATGTAGATTGTTTCTTAGAGGTTCCAACAAGGAATCAAAGTTTGTTTCAGTTCAATCTTGATCTTGAGAAGATCCTAGACCAAAAGGTCATGCAGCCCTTGGAGAGGAGGGGCGTCTGCAGCAAACACATACTTTTTAGTTAAACTGGTATCCAAATAAACTAAAATCAAATAAAAACACTTAACCGAAAAAAATTGAAGGAAATGAAACTGCTACGGGATCCTTTCATGATCTAAAAAACAACTTTTTATTTATAAATATATGAATAGAGTCCATGTGAACTTTTCGGATGACCGACAATTATTGTCAGATACGCTGGATTCACACTATATGTAATATATGTTTTGATTTCCCTTGAGTGCTAGAGGTAGTAATTGTATTAATTTCTGATTAATATTTTAAATAATTATTAGTTTTTTAAACTCTTGGCCAGCATAATATTTGCACATGGGAAGAATCGCATTCGAGTAACGTTTCATGCTTTCCTATGCTGATTTAATTGATTTAAACTTTTTAAATTAGCATGTATGCTGTATAAAATTAACTTTATGTCCGTGTGGTCGTCTTGTGGATCGGACAACACTAAATCCATCAAAATCGTTTTTTCTTTCATCTCTTTTGTCCATTTATAACAATGTCATCAAAACACGCAGGTTCAAGATTTGATAACATAAACAATGTTTTTTTTATAAATTTTATAGATTGTCAGATCATTAAATTTACATAAATATTAGAAACAACAAGGTTTAGAATCTTTTAAGATCGTCCTCGACGTGAAACGAAGCACAAATCTTGTTTTCTCCTTTTTCCATGTAAATTTTTTACATTATTTCAAATATATAAATGAATACTTAACTTCATGCTTTATTAATTTTTTTTATATACACTGGTTTGAATTCGCAGAATAGATCCGTTTCCGTTTTGGTCATAGACGACGGTAGAAACCTTTTAGTTTGCATGTTTAGTAATAGCATGATTAAACGAAAATGTGTTGAATATTAAAGTCCAATAATTTAGTTGATGTGTTAACGAAAGCGTTTCTTCTCGAGCAGTCGTATCTTTATGTTAACTCGACAAGGTGTGTTAGCAAGAAGCTTTAAGTCACGTATGTTAAATATTGAGTGGTGAGAGGATATTATTTAATCGATTTATTCCCTAATCAAATAAGTATCTCAAACATTTTTAATCAATCAAATAATTTAATAATTAAACCATAATTTGAAGTTACAGTAATATTGTTTTAAAACAAATAATCACTAATTTCATTCATAATGAAAATTATATGAATATATTAATAATATATATATTTAACATTTTTTTAAATCATAACTTTTATTTATTAAAAAAAAAATCACATTAGTAATATATATATATATCACAATACATAAAAACAAACCACTTATAAAAATACAAAGGCAAATTTGGATTGAAAAATATACAAGTAAAATTACACAACTAATAAACATATCATTTCTCTGGGAAGAATAATGAATTCTTCCCATTTTCACGAACTTCCTTTTAACCGCTTGCTACACTATTGGAAAAAAAATCCACATCAAGAAGTATATAAGAACTCATATTGGAAAAAAAAGTCCAGATCAAGAAGTATATAAGAACTCATAAAAGGAATTAATTCTTTATCAACCATCCATCTTTTTTAATTTTTTTTGGTTTCTTTTTATGAGGAGGATGAACATGACCTTGGGCATATGTACCTTGTTGATTCCCAAGGATATGGCATATTCAACAATGAAATGTTGTGTTCGAACTTGAGTATGTTGAATATTTATCTATTTGGAATAACCTTATTAAGATATACATCAATAAATTACTTAAATAATCTAACTAAATCTCCTTGAATATATGATTTTATGTAAGTGTCAAAAGAGTTTCCATATTGGTAAAATCGAAAATTAGGAAGATGAATCCAAATTAGCATTCTGGTAATTGATTAAAAGTTGTGATTCAAATATAGAAATCAAGAAGTTATAAAAAAATTGTGTTTCCTCAAAACTAGGTATCCTCCTAAAAGATTGTTTGATAATCAACATAATCAGAAAACTAAACAATACAAATCCTTAAAAAAAGAAGAGATATCTCATATTTATTTGTCAAAGATGAATCAATCCATTGACATAAAATGTCCATTAAATTTAAAAATGATTGCATATTTTTCAAATACAAAAAGTAGATGATTATCTTGTAACATTGTAATATCCACCCTCCACACTTCTTAAGCTCAATCTATGATATAGAAAATTTAAATAGGTGAAGGTTTCAAAGCATTAAGAAAAGTATAATTATTTTTTATTTATCACTATACGATACTCTAGTGCCCACCACTCATTCATGCAATCCAAGTGCGGATATAAGATTTGAATCTTGAACAATATGATAATCAAAGAGATGAAATATATGTTCTAGTTGTTTACCCTCATAAAGATAAATTTCTTTTACAATAGGAATCTCTAGAAAATAGTCAAATTTCTATTTTAAATCCACCACATAGTTGTTAGATTTATCCCAAATGAACAAAATTTTCCTACAACACATCTTTATCATAATAAGAAATCCTATCTTCATATCAATATCTACATCAAATATATATAAATAATAATTTCTTCAAACACTTAACACAAAAACATTTTATCAAACACTTGTCATTAGACATTACACTAAGGTTCTCCAATGTCATATTGAAATACCTTTTATATGTATAAAACCACTTTTTCATCTTTTCCTAAAAGAACATCAAACTCTAAAGTATTTTTTTTTTTTTCTCAAAATAAGAAAAAGTCTCTTTTACTCATCGCTATTGTTTTAGTAGCAATTATTTATAATAATTCGTTAGTAGTCCATAATTGAATATACTTCCAATATAGCATTGGGTCTTGGATTGTTATTTCCAAAGAAGATGAACTCTTGGTTAAGAAGAAACAATTAAAGTTGTTACTCAAAAATCAAAATATTATTTCAAGTAATATTTAAAAGGGTCATGTGATATTATTAAATGACTTACCTTAATCTCATACCTAAAATTAACTAAAATAAAATAGAAAGATCAATTGTATTTTAACCTTTAGCATTATACTAATATTATTGATTCATCATTTTAACCATGCCTAAATTTAATATCATTGCAAATTCATCCTTATAAATATGTTTAATATTACAAAAAAAAAATAGGTATATAGCAATATTGATGCAGGAGCATTTCCTTCAAAGTCAACAACACACGCGTGGAGGTAGATGGGAGACATCTCATCAATGACATAATTTCAAATCGAGCATTAGCTCATAATTTAATGGGTTGTTGAGATATTTTTGTAAACAACATTTTAAATTGTAACTTGTTTGTAAAGTTTGGAAGGACTATAAGAACTGCAGATATGGAGTGTCAACTCTATCTAGCAGTAATTAGCAGTTATTGTAATAGGACAAAGTATGTGTTAGTTTTGAAGTTTTAAATCATAGGTTTCAGATAGGACGAGAGAGCTCAAGGAGCCGGTCCTTAGATAGTTGATTTTTATATTGTAATAGATCAGTATGGACAAGTGTTGTAGGAGAGATCAGTAGAGCAAAGTAGAGTAGCAGAAACACTATGTAACTTTCATTTTATGAATGAATATAACAGACGAAAATTGTCCCAATCCTTAGATTGTGTTCATCTCAAATGTGATTACATGAATGTTATTTTGGATGTATCATTGTTACAGTTCATTTCATGTATGAGTGATCGAGAGGTTTACTTTATGAATTCGTGACGAAGCTGGTTGAGTTTCAAATAGTTTCTCTTCTGATACTTGTATGCAAGGTGTGCATCTCGAACACAATATGTGCGTCGACTGAGTTTAGGATTGACTCAAAGAGAATATCAGAGAGAATCAGAGAAACTCAGACCAGGTGCAATGTGTGCATAGCGTCAAGAAGCCAACAAACTTCGAAGAATCAGTGCAGAGAAATGCCAGGTGCGCGAGACAATTTTCTTTACAAGAAAATCCTTCGAATTGAGTTTTCGAAATCCCCAGAAAACAAGCTATGCGTGGGAGATCGAAAATCCTTCAAAGGATTGAATCTCAGAAGGGACAAAATTTTGTCGCAAGTGTTGACGAGACCCAGAGATCAGAATCATAGAAGGAGTGAACAATCAAGATCTTTGAACTCTGAAAAATCTTCTAAGTCTAGGAGAAGATAGAAGCACAGGAAGGAATAGTAAGAGTTGATCCTAGCTATTGATTCAAGAGGCATTTGGACCGTTGATTATATAGGAGGAACTTCGATGTTTTGTGGATCGGGAGAACAGAGGAGAGAGTCTTTCGACTCCCTAATACACGAAATCGCGATTGAATCCAAATCGTTGGATAGGGAGACCTGTGAGCCATCGATCCAGCGTGGTCATAGTTTCATGGGTTTGGTCATCGGGAAAACAGAGGTGGAGACTTCCCCAAATTCACGAAATGCGGATCTCCAAAAAGGGATAATGGATTTGAGTCATCAGATCAAAGGATAGGTGAAAGGAATGAGTGTGGGAGAAGATCAAGTCTCAGTCGTTGGATCTGGGAGGTTGAACTGACAACCGTCGGATCTCCAAGGAAGTGAATGAGAGAAGTCTTGAAACTTTCAAGATCGTCCATTGCTAAAGGATGTGTGGCAGCCGATCAACATTTCATTGACTCGCATAGGGAAGCAGTCGCGGAATTGAATCGGGAGAATTCACGAAGTGTAACCTCGTGATAAGATCACGACCATTGATCATTCCGAAAAGATTGCAGTCGTTGATCATGGCTAAAGATCACAGACATTGCATGTCCCGACATCATCAATACCATCCATTTTGGAGGGACACGTGGCGAGAGCCCAACATTTTGTTGACTCGCTACGAAAGAAGGTCAAAGGAGGGAGCAGCGAGAACTCGTGATACATGAAGTTTCGACGTGCTCGAAAGGTCTAGCCCCAGGTCATAGATAGAGGCCATGTGGCGGGACTAAGGGGAGGAACTAACATGATTTAAGTCCCATCGCAAGTTGGGAATCAAGATTTTGAAGAACAAGGAGTTGACTCCTTCACATTGTTGATACGCGAAATGCGACAAGAGTTTTTTGGACTCAGCCAGTGATCACAGGCAGTGGTCATGTGGAGAGAAGATATGAGGGGATTTATCCCAGTGCTCATCCCTCATCAAGAATTGGATATCAGGAGTTGGAGAGTGAAGGGTGGCTCATACGTCAAAGCCCTAAGTTCGAGAAACGTGACGAGTGCCTTTTGGATAAGGAGTGTGGTCACAACCGATTATCACGTGGGGGTGAAGCTCACGCTTGTTTCTTGATTCACACATGGAAATTTTAAATAAAATGACCTATGGATTTGTTAAATATAGGTTCCAGTAGGGACTAGAGAGTTGTTCTAGCTTAAGGAGGAAGAACGATCTAGTGATTGGGAGGTCGCAGAACCCCGAAGGGGAGGGGGGATGCATCAAATATCGAAATATAAATTATTTTAAGTATCCTTACGACAATAAATTAATTGACCAATGTTCGAGGGTGGACATGTAAATAATCTCGTTGTGTATTATATTGTAGGTCATGTATTAAGTAGCTTGACTCTTTTGTTTGAGAGGGTGATTAAAATACTAGTTAGGCAAGTTTAGAAACTATAATCCCTAACTTTGATTGTTGGGCAAGTTTAGAGGGACTAGATCCCTAACAAATGGTACCAGAGAAAGTTGAGGAAATCGAAGCCACCGAAATTTCAGTCAAACAAATATTCATCCATCAAAGAGGCTTCCACTCAGACTCTCGTCAATGAGTTTTATATTTAGTCCCTGCAATAAATACATGTGAAAGAAAGACGGGCTCAAGAATGAGGGTTCAAAGTCCAACATTTCGACCGGGCTAGGGAGGAATCAGCTGAGAGTAAAAATATCTAAGTGTTGGTTTTTTTTAGAGTGAGTGGGGTTAATTGAGCAGTGTTAGGTTAACATGGAGACAACGGTGCTAAGCGACATGGAAAAATTGAATGGGACTAATTTTTCCCTATGAAATTCAAGGATGGAGGATATATTGATTTTGAGGGATGAATATTTTCCAATTGATGGAGTAGTGAAAAATTCTCATCAATGAAAAAAGGGGATTAGCTCAAGCTAGATAGAAAGGCCATTGTCACAATCAACTAGTGTCTATAAAAAAATGTATACGTCAATCTGGTAAGAGAAAAGACAAGGGAAATTCTATGGAAAAAGATGCATGATCTATATGAGGAAAAAACAACATTAAATAATGTTTTCTTGATGAATAAATTATACAACCTCAATATGAAGGAGATTTGTTCAATAGTGGTGCACTTAAATGATTTCAACATAATTACCAACTAGATCACCTATGTTAAAATCATTTTGGATGATGAGATTAGAAACATCTTGCTAATGTCATCTATTTCGGACAACTAGGAGAATATGATTATAGTTATGAGCACTTTGGAACCTACAATAACCCTAAAGTTCAATGATGTTTGTAAAAACTTAGTGAATGGGATGCTACAATATAAATAAACTATAGAAAACTAGGGACGAGAATCTCTAACTCTAGCTCATCGTGTGAGGAAAATTTGTTGAAACCATCAAGGGAGTTCAAGTTCAAGAGGTAGATTAGAATCGATAAGAGGAAAAAGTTATGATTGTGGAAAACTGGGACACATGAAAAAGGAGTGTCAAATCTTGAAGTGAGAATAGAAGGATAAAAAAACACATAGGACAAATAAAAAATCATCTATCACAAAGGAAGGTGATACTAGTATTGTAGTTTCAAAAAATCAGGTTTTATTTAATGTTTCAATTGAAGATGCATATTTATATAGGTCTCCATCTATAGCATTGATTGGATTCATGACTCTGCAACATATGACCATTTAACCCCAACCAAATATAATTTTGTTGTGTATAATTATGGTGATTATGGTAAAGTGCATTTGAAAAGAAATCACTTTTGCAACATCGTTGGAGTGGTGGATGTACAAATCAAGACAAAGGATGGAAAATGCATCTTATTAAAATAGGTTAGGAACATTCCAAAGATGTGCATGACATTGATGTCTACAGGATGATTGTAGGATGAAGGTTGTTCAAAAATCTTTCGAAAAGGTGGAAAGAAAATTAGTAAAGGGGACTTAATCATTGCTAGAGGTTCCAAGGAAGGAACATTGTACACATTAAGAGAAATACCAGAGAAATTGGATGTGGTTGTTGTTGAAAAAGAGGAAATATCAACAAATCGAGTTTCTATAAACAACAAATTGATATTCCAACATTGTAAGAAAAAATCAAGATCAAGTTGAACAACAAATGGAATATGATGAACCCCAACAAGAATAAATCGTATAGTAGCCATTACAGAAAGTACAAATTGAAAATACATGACCACAATTGGCATGGGGGTATATTAGGCCTCACAAGGCTTCACAAAGGTATCCTCCCTCAAATTATATTTCATTAACCAATGAAGGTGAACATGATTGTTTTTAGGAGGCTTGTAAATTTGAGAAAAATAAACAATGAAAGAAAGAAATGGAGGAAGAAATAGGGTCCTTGTTGGGAAACAAATCTTGGTAATTGGTAAAGATTCTAAAAGGAAGAATATTCCTTTAAAGAAAGTGTCTTTATATGATAAATCATGAGGGAGAAGGGAAAAATAAAATATGCAAGGAAAGGTTGGTGGTGAAAGGATTTTCTCAAAAGGAAGGTATCGATTTTACTAAAATATTTTCTCGAGTTTTTAAGATGTCATCCATTAGAATTATTATGGGTCTTGTTGTTTTTTTAGATTTGTAGTGTAAACAGTTAGATTTAAAAACAATCTTCCTTCATTGTGAATTGGAAAAATATAATGTACGGAGCATCATGAAAGTTTCAAAATAAAATTTAAAGAAAACTCGGTTTACAGGTTGAAGAAGACCTCTATGGACTGAAGAAGACACCTTGCTCGTGGTATAATAATTTTTTTTCCTTTCTATTGGAACATGGCTCTCAAATAATAGAGGTTGATCATTTGGTCTATATTAAGAGAAATTTCCAATAAAAATATATTATATTATTTTTGTATGTGGATGACATGTTAGTCATAGGACATGATAAGAATATGATTAACAAGTTCAAGAAGGATTTGGTCAGGAAGTTTGCAATGAAAGATTTGTGCCCTTATGATGTCAAGGAGAAGGAGTAAATGAGTAAAATTTATTATTATTCAACAATTAAAACCTTCATGTATGCCATGGTATGTAATTTTCCATATATTGAACATTTAGTGGGAGTACTGGGAAAGTTCACTGCAAATCCAAGAAAACAACATTGGAAAGCGATAAAGCTGATTTTGGGATTTTGAGGTATCTTAAGGGTATTGGTAATTATTGTTTATGTTGCCTCCCCAAAACGTTACTTACGATTGTAGACCTGTTGATTGGTTGGAATAACCAAGGATACTTCGTCCGGACTATGCCTCTTCACCTAGAGAATGCCCATTCTTCATTCTAGGATATCGACAAGTCACACTCCCACGATAACACAACTCTTATATACTTAGAAATTTGTTAACTTCTTTAACACTTAGTCATATTTAAGAAGAAATCCATGAACATGAAAATCCAAGAGAAGAACAATGAAATAAACAAGAGAAATAGAGATATAATGTGAAAGGCACAAATCATGCCTAATACCCTGTTAAATATTTGTCATTGCGAAATAGTTACAACATGACAATTGTTGGCTCAATTTATACGAGGGTGGAATCAAATGACTCTCCTCACCTCACAAAGACACTCATACACAGATCATCCCCAAGACTCTCCATCACAACCATATTTGCATCCACTTGTGGTGCACCTTAGATGTGCCTCGAACCATAGAATCGTTGTATCTTCATTTCCACATAGGCTATCTCTTCCTTTCCACAGACTTCACATATTTTTATTTTTCCTCACACATTTCTCCAATAGACCTGCATTTCCAGACTTCACCAAAATTAATCCAAGAGAATTTCTCCCAACTCTAGCCAATGAATCCACCTCAAGTCAAAACAAGTCCTCCCAAGTAGAGCAACTTGGATCCTTGAGGGAGCTCCTCTCTTTCTCTCCTTTTCTTTCCCAAAATTTTCCTTCCTTGGTTGTGTTCCCTTCTTCTCTTATAGGCTCTACAAATGTCACCATAAAGAACTGTCGCATCCTTTGGGGGTGTCGTGCCCCTTCATTAACCCATATCCAAATGAATCATCGTGCCCGTTTGGATACCCAGTCACCTAAATGAATCATCATGCCCCTTAGCGGACCCATTCTCCCAAAAAAACCCATGCACTTTCCAACCGCCATGCCCCTTGGTACTGATGCACCCCTCATCTCGATGCTCCCCAATCTATTGATCACTTCATACATGGGAAATCCCCTTATCAAGTCCTCATGCCCATGGTGTCCACTTACCCAAATTGGGTTTCAGAGAAACCACAAGTTTCATCTCCTTAAGGACTTGGGAAAAGGTCTTCATACCCATCTTGTTGAAGACCTTACATCCTCCCCCACCTCAAGTCATTTTTCGTCCTGGGGAACATTCATAAATTTGTGATATCCAAGTATCCACCCGAACTCATGCATCCACTATGACTAATTTTGTTGGAAACCACAATTTTTATGCCAACCAGAAACCCAAAATTCTTCTAAGGTGGAAAACCAAAGTTTCTATGTGAAGTGAAAAGCTCAAGTTCCCACAAACCAAACTACACTACACCCAAGTCTACATGATTTGTTTCCATGGTCAATACAATCACTTCACTCAACTCAAAAGATGAAAGTCACCCAAATCTATTGTACTCTCTCACTGCAATTCCATTTCCTTATTGATGTTTGGTTTCGCGACTACTATCACTTCCTGAATCAACTAATTGCTTCCCACCCCACTTCAAAATTTTTCCAAGTGTTGACCTCGTTTGATCTTGTTTTTATGGCTATACTTAAACAATTTCTTCCATGTCTCTGCGCATTGCACATCTCAAGTCCTTTTCTTATCAGGTGAAAAATCCAATTAGCACATCCAAGTATTGATATGTGCCTCCCCATGTATGAACTTAGTCACTTCTATTGCATCTCTGTCACTCTATCAAACTCCAAAGACTAAGGCAAGTGTCTTACCCTACATCACTAATTCTTTCATTACACAATATTCATCAAGGAGATCATTCAAAATGTCTAAGTGCTACACTTTGAACCTACTAGTGCATCCATACTCTTAATCCCCTTGTCATGCTATTGTTCTTGCACAAGTTGTGAACTAGTTGAATGGTTAGTTAAAACTTCAAACTCTTTTATATTGCACCCCCACATGCACAAATTGGTCACATCCTTTCACAATTCAGTCCATCTTCACAACCTTCATATCAAGGTGAGGTTCTCCTCACCTTGTTGCACCATTAATTCAACTGAAAATAAGTCTACTATGGAAACTTGACTCTATTGTCCACCTCATGGCACATTTAGCCAATCTACCCTAAGAATTGCACATACAGTCTGCCTTTTTCTCAATACTTTGTCATCCAACCATGTTGTGTTGTCTACCTATATATCCCTTGGAACAATTAGGATTCACCCTCAACCATGCTTCCCAAATCAAGAGAAATTTTCATGTCCAAGTAATCTCTTCATGATGTGATTTGTCTTTCTGCATAATCCGCCAAATGAAGGAAAGTCCTGAACTCATCTCCTTTTTTCAAGTCACCTCAAGAAAATCAACATCTATGATGAGTATGCTGGATGTTCCTACACTCCCCAAACATCCCAACGAACTTTCCAAATCGCCCCAATTAGAATGAGTGACCTTAAAGAAATTCCATGCCTTAGGCACGTTCACACCATTACTCTACCGACTCTAACCAATGACCCCCAATGGATATTTGATTCATCTCAAAATCATCTGAAAGTCACCAAGGTATGCTCTACCTCATTCAATGTCCCACACCAAAGGTGATAAAACCCCTCCCAAGTCACTTTGTCTTCATTCTTCCCATTTGGGTTGACTACCAACAATTATTGGTCGACTTCTATGATGACTCCATCTGTCTCCTGGAATGAACTACCTTGCGCCTCCTGGAAGCATCCAAACTTTATCAGTGTTGTGAAGATTTCCAATTCATCACATGACCCAAATAATCTAGCTAAGGCACCAAACACCAAGGTTCTTCACCTAACATATCAAAGGTGGAACGTAGAGACTTCACTGCAACAACTTGTAAAATGAACCTCATTAAAGAGTTAGGAATCTACCTCAACCCACCTCCAAAACTACATCCAAATATTCCTATGTCCACCATAGGACTCTTCCTAGTAGCTTGCACAAGTTCTCCACACATTCTGCCAACCAAGGCATCCCAAATTGCTACACGAATTCTTCGAATATGCACCACTTCAGTCACCCTCAAGTATGTCAGTTTTCACCACGAAAATGAAATTAAATTGAACGACCAAGTCATCCTACTTCCCTCAAAATAACTCACTGCAACAGTTAGAAAATTCAAGAGCTCAATCCAACAATGCCTTTCCGAACAACATCCTTCTCTGAAACCATGTTCTAATTTTGTTGTCTTGGACCTTTTCTTTCCCAAGAAACTGAATCTCTTCATGAACTCTCCTTAATAACCTTCTGCATCTCTACAAACCTACAATACCTCTGATGTGATACAAGGATGATTCCATCCATCAACTTCAAAAATCTATCGAAGTCCCAAGCTTCGCATGCAACTGGTCGAACTCATATCCAATGCATTACCATATCCACACCTTTATTTCTTTTTCTTCAATGAAACATGCATCCAACACATGGATGTCTAGTCATACTTCTTCTAATAAACTATTGTAACTCTTAACACTGCCCTGGCATGGTGACTAGTGGTGGCAGTGTTACCCACAAGCATTTCACGGAGACGAGAAGGTTGGCTCATGATGATATCCCCTTTCTCTTGGCTATTCCACCAAGATCCACTACACTGGCGTGGTGACCAGCTAAATGGTAGTGTCATATTGCCACATTCCCATGGACCTAATAGGATGGCTCATGATGAGACCCCCTATCCTCCAACTAGGTCTTGAGTTTATTTATTTTATTGGTCCCTCCTTTTCTTGCTGAGAATCCTTTTATTTATTTTTGAGGGATCCTTGGGTGAAGCATATGAAGGTTCGTTATTTTGGATATTATATTTTCCCATCTACTTTTACCCTCTGGGCCTTTATCCCCTTATTCCCAGAAGGCAAGGTACAACCCATTGTTATATTGGCGAACCCAATGCCCAAACTGATGCAGGGCATGGATGAGAGGGAAGATGATGAAAAGTGACAAGTATGGTGGGAATGGATGATGGCCTTTCATGAACCCACTTAGTGGAAATTCACTCCTAAGGGAATCAACTTGCTAGCAAATTTTGTCATTCCCCCCCAAGTATGGACAAGTCAAAAGGAATAAAGTACAAGCACATGGCATGAAGCCAAAAATTGATATATTCATATATTCAAATGTTTTGAGAATTAGAGTGACACATACCATGATACCTAGACTCATTACCTCATGGAGCAAGACCCATTGTTGTTGAAGAACCAAGCCGATGGGATGGATATTGTTGTTGTTGACATGATGGAGGTGTTTAAGAAGAAGGATGGCCCCTCTAGGTCCAAGCTCAAGTCAATATGGCTCTAGGTACTCCATGTCTAGGACATGTGGTCCTCTAGACATAATCTCCTTAGTTATCACTAGACTAGGGGATAACATATGGCTCTAACTAAGGGACATGTGCTCATTGTAGAGTGCATGAGAACCTAAAAATCTCTAGTATGGGATGATATGTGGTGATAAATTTTAGATTTGTGCCAAATCCTTTAAACAATCCCCCCCCCCCTATAAATTGGAGGTAAGCTTTGTATCTCTGTCTGAGAAGATTTTCCTAGGTATCCCATGCAACCTAGAAATTTCCTTCATGAAACTTTCGTCAATATTAGTCATTTTATGCATTGTCTTCACAAGCACAAAATGAGCAACCTTTGTTAATTTTTCAACCACCACCATGATTGAATGATGTTTCTTATTCGTTCTGGGTAATCCTGTGATGAAATCCATGGTGATCACTTCCCATTTCTTCTCTACAATTGGCAATGGCTGAAGAAAACCCATTGGGTGCATATGCTCATCCTTCACCTTCTGACATTCCATACATCGAGCTATGTAATCAACAACATCCTTCTTCATTCCTGGCCAAAAGAACTGGCTTCTTACTGTTGTAATTGTTTTCTGGTAACCGTGATGTCCAACATAAGGGACATCATGCATTTCCTTCTGTACCAAATTCCTCAGTTCTTCAGAACTAGGAACATAGATTCTATTTTTATGCATGAGTAACCTGTCTCCCTTTATCTCATACTCCTTTATTTTGTGTTGTACATTTCCTTGTTGTAATGTTTCCTTTACCTGTAGGTAATGTTGATCTGTAACAAGACCATCTAAAATTATTCTCTTCAAGTCTGAATGATGCATACTGACAGTAGTATCATGCATGAGATGCACTCTTCTACTAAGTGCATCGACAACTTTATTTTCCTTTCCTTTGATATGCTTGATATCGAATTCATATTCACTTAAAAATTCCATCCATCTTGTTTGCCTAGCATTCAAGGTTAGTTGTTCAAAAACATACTTCAAGCCAATGTGGTCTGTCCTTAATTCAAATTTATTCCCCATGAGATAATTCTTCCACATCCTCAAGGCCTGAACAATGGCAGCAAGTTCCAAGTCATGCGTGTCATAGTTCCTCTCATGTTCCTTAATCTTTCTAGATTCATATCCAATGACATGTGCATTTGGTGTGAGGACTCCCCCAAGTCCTTCCTTACATGCGTCTATACATACCACAAAACTTGCATTTGGGTTAGCAATCTTTAACACAGGTGCACTGGTAAGTAATTCCTTCAAAAAATTAAAATTATTTTCACACTTGAGTGTCCATTCAACTTTAGTTCCCTTCTTTTGCAAAGAAGTGATAGGATGAGCAATCTTAGAGAACCTTACTATGAACCTTCTGTAGTAGCCAACTAATACCATAAAATATCTAACATCTGACACATTTCTGGGTGTTGGCCATCCTCTAATGGCTTCGATCTTCTCTGGATCTACTGCTATGCCCTGCTTATAAATAATGTGTCCCAAGTAATGGATCTTCTTTTGATAAAAAGAACACTTACTTAACTTGGCATACAACTAATGTTATTTTACTACTTGCAACACTAGTCTTAAGTGATGTTCATGTCCTCTTCAAACTTAGAATAGATAAGTATGTCATCCAGGAATACTATGACAAACTTATCCAAATAATTTATGAATATGTCGTTCATTAAGCACATGAAGACAACTGGTGCATTGGTTAGTCCAAATGGTACCACTACAAATTCATAATGCCCATACCTGGTCCTAAAGTTTGTCTTATGAATGTCTTCTTCCTTGATTCTTAGATGATGGTATCCCACCCTCGGGTCAATTTTTGAAAATATCTTTTCTCCTCTTAGTTGATCAAAGAGGTCATAAATTTGGGTTAGAGGATACTTGTTCTTTATAGTGTACTTGTTCAGTTGTTGAAAGTCAATACACAACCTCAAGGTTCCATCTGTATTTTTGAAAAAAAGTATTGGTGCTCCCCAATATGAAACACTTGGACATATGTACCCTTTCTTCAAAAATTCCTCCAACTTCATTTGTAATTATTTTAACTCTAGTGTGCTCATTTTGTAAGGTGTTTTTGACAGCGGGGAAGCTCCTGACATTAAATCAATTGAGAAATATATCTCCCTTCTTGGTGGAAATCCAGGTATTTCTTGGAATACATATTCAAATTCCTGTAGTACCGAGAAATCTTCGAGGCTTCGCCCTTTTGTACTATTTGTCTCTTCCACATGAGTTGCATACAATTTACATCCTTTCCTAAAAGATCTTTTCAACTATAAGGCTAAAATTGCGCTTATAGAGATGGGTCTTGGAACTCCTTTCACAGTGGTTTGTTTTCCATTTCCATCAAGACATATAAATGTCTTGTTATGACAATCTAGGACAACATGATGCTTGTCCAACCAATCCATTCCAATCAGAATATCATATACATATAAATGTCTTGTTATGACAATCTAGGATAGCATGATAGCAGATATACATTCATATACATGTAAATGACAATTAAACTACATAATGAAATACATTCATACACAGATAGTAGTATCACGACAGAGAGCACTTATCTTTATGAAAGACGACATCGAATGGATGCAAACCAAGGACGTTCCACCCAATTGTAGACACCACTACTCTAAATACAAATAGCAGTGTCACCCCCGAGCGAGGGCTATGAATCCACAAGGATGGTTCCAGAGTGTAATTGGGTTCCCAAACCAGTCAGCTCTCAAGCTCTCACAGGTTTCCCGACACCCACAATAATCCAAGTACCCATCTCTCTTCAACCCAGCCTGTGCCAACTAAGAGAATGGACCTCCACCCTTCTCTTCCACACAGTCCCTTAAGCAATCCTTCTCCTTCCTGTAAGGGATTCTAGCACAACTCGTACACAATCTCAATGCTGGAACTCTCAGGACTCGTAGTTGTGAGAAAAACAGGGCATAGACCAATGCATTTTGTACATGTAGGCCCCAGGTCACGACTGGATCACACCAGTGACCACTACAACCAACTATCTCATTGCTAAGTTCTTCAACAACTCTATTTCCTTTACCAATCCAAGACGAAGGTGGTGATGGATCAATGGAGGAGTAAGGGGGGGGTGCATTGGAGTGCATGTATGGGAGTGTGTGAGGGAATAATGAGTGAGGGAATTGGAAAACAACGAAGAATTCATCAGTCCAACCCCCCCCATCAGACCAGAGGCGGGTTTAAGTAACCTCGTGGGAAAAATAAGAACCTCCTAGCCTTCCCCCAAGAAGTTCACATAATCGATCCCCTCCCTTAGACAAAAAGGGTAATAAGAAAAAATAGGAATAAACACTTAGTCCCTCAATCTCCCTCTCTTGTGGAATCATAGCCCCCTATAAATCTAGTCCTTGTTCATCCAGCATCCATCAATGTATTTACTATTATTAATGATCAAAAAATTACATTTCTTGGGAATACTGGCCCTTCTATAATTGGTTGGGTACTTTGGCCTCTCAACATTGTAACAATACATTATTTAAAATGGGGGTTCAAAAAACTAGGGTGTTACATCCCCTCCCTCTTATTTTGGCATTGTCCTCAGTGCATATACAAAACAGAGATCAAAATCTCAAATTTATTCAAAATAATATGCGGGTACTCTGCTCGCATGGCATATTCATGCTCCCAGGTAGCATTTTCAGGACCATAGCAGGTCCACTTAACTTTTATCAATTCTATAACTTGATTCTGGAGCATTTTGACTTTTATGTCCAACACCCGCACTAGCTAAACCTAAAAGTCTCCCTCTGTCTCTACCTGAATCAGATGCCAATCAATAACATGTTTACGAGAATGTACATATTTCTTTAGTAAAGATACATGAAATACATTATTCACATTCATGGAAGAAGGCAATGAAAGCATGTATGCAACCAACCCTATTATGTCCAATATTTCGAATGCACCACAGAATCTGGTTGCCAGCTTTGTACAACTACCCAATTTCAGAGAGATTTTCTTGGGATTCACTTTCAAAAGTACATGCTCCCCTACATTAAATTCTCTAACTGTCCTATTCTTGTCTGCATAAACTTTTTGTCTATCCCGATCTGCCTTTAAATTCTTCTTAATCTTGACCACCTAGTCTTCCATGTCCTTGAGCAACTCTGGCCCAAGTACCACTCTATCTGTTGGGTTTTCCCAATTCATTGGAGTATTGCATTTCCTACCATACAAAGCTTCAAATGGGATCATTTTCAATGAATCTTGATACCCATTGTTATATGCAAAATCATCCAAGTGTAAATAATCTTCCCACTTAGATGGCTTACCCATCACA
Organism: Picea glauca; assembly: GCA_000966675.3. NCBI lineage: Eukaryota > Viridiplantae > Streptophyta > Pinopsida > Pinales > Pinaceae > Picea > Picea glauca. The sequence goes on along the minus strand of JZKD02S0521094.1, from coordinate 267,691 downwards.
TACATTCTCAACATGTCTTCAATTATTTGATTGACCCTCTCTATTTTCCCATCTGTCTGGGGATGATATGATGTGCTAAAGTTTATATTTGTGCCAAATACTTTAAACAATTCCCTCCAAAAATTAGAGGTAAACTTTGTATCTCTATCCGAGACAATTTTCCTAGGTATCCCATGCAACCTAGCAATTTCCTTCGTGAAAAGTTTTGCAATATTAGTTGTTGTATGTGTTGTCTTCACAGGCACAAAATGAGCATCCTTTGTTAATTTTTCAACCACCACCATGATTGAATCGTGTTTCTTATTCGTTCTGGGTAATCTTGTGATGAAATCCATGGTGATCACTTCCCATTTTTTCTCTAGAGTTGGCAATGGCTGCAACAAACCCGATGGGTTCCTAAGCCTTCACCTTGTGACATTCCATACATCGAGCGATGTAATCAACAATATCCTTCTTCATTCCTGGCCAAAAGTACTGGCTTCTTACTGCTGTAATTTTTTTATGGTAACCAGGATGTCCATCATAAGGAACATCATGCATTTCCTTCAGTACCAAATTCATCAGTACTCCAGAACTACGAATATAGATTCTATTTTTATCCATGAGTAATCCATCTTCCTTTATCTCATACTCCTTTATTTTTTGTTGTATATCTCCTTGTTGTAATTTTTCCATTACCTGTAGGTAATGCTGATCTGTAACAAAACCATCTAAAATTCTACTCTTCAAGTCTGACTGATGCATACTGACAGAATTAGCATGCATAAGATGCACTCTCCTACTAAGTGCATCGACAACTTTATTCTCCTTTCCCTTGATATGATTGATTTCAAATTCATATTCACTTAAAAATTCCAGCCATCTTGTTTTCCTGGCATTCAAGGTCGATTGTTCGAAAACATACTTCACACCAATGTGGCCTGTCCTTAATTTGAATTTCTTCACCATGAGATACTACCTTCACATCCTCAATGCATGAAAAATGGAAACAAGTTCCAATTCATGCGTGGCATAGTTCCTCTCATGTTCCTTAAGTATTCTTGACTCATATCTAATGACATGTCCATTCTGCGAGAGGAAACCCCCAAGTCCTTCCTTACAAGCATTTGTACGTACCACACAACTTTCATTTGGGTTGGAAATCTTTCCTACCATACAAAGATTCAAATGGGCTCATTTTCAATGAATCTTGACACCCATTGTTATATGAAAAATCAACCAAGTGCAAGTAATCTTCCCACTTAGATGGCTTATCCATCACATACATTCTCATCATGTCTTCAATTATTCGATTGAACCTCTCTATTTTCCCATCTATCTGGGGATGATATGTTGTGCTAAAGTTTATATTTGTGCCAAATCCTTTAAACAATCCCCTCCAGAAATCAGAGGTAAACTTCATATCTCTGTCCGAGATAGTTGTCCTAGGTATTCCATGCAACCTGGAAATTTCCTTCATGAAATTTTTTGTAATATTAGTTGTTGTATGTGTTTTCTTCACAGGCAAAAAATGAGCATCCTTTGTTAATTTTTCAAACACCACCATGATTGAATCGTGTTGCTTATTCATTCTGGGTAATCCTGTGATGAAATCCATGGTGATTACTTCCCATTTCTTCTATGTAATTGGCAATGGCTGCAACAAACCTGTTGGGTGCCTATACTCAACCTTCACCTTCTGACATTCCATACATCAAGCGATGTAATCAATAACATCATTCTTCATTCTCGGCCAAAAGAACCGGCTTCTTACTACTGTAATTATTTTCTGGTAATCGATATGTCCAATATAAGGAACATCATGCATTTCCTTCAGTACCAAATTCCTCAGTTCTCCAGAACTAGTAATATAGATTCTATTTGTATGCATGAGGAATCCATCTTCCTTTATCTCGTACTCCTTTATTTTATGTTGTACATCTCCTTGCTGTAAGTTTTCCTTTACCTATAGGTAATGCTAATATGTAACAAGACCATCTAAAATTTTGCTCATCAAGTCTGACTGATGCATACTAACAACAGTTGTATGCATGAGATACACTCTCCTGCTAAGTGCATCAACAAATTTATTCTCCTTTCCCTTGATATGCTTGATATCAAAGTCATATTTACTTAAAAATTCTAGCCATCTTGTTTTCCTGGCATTCAAGGTTGGTTGTTTGAAAAGATACTTCTGACCAATGTGGCCTATCCTTAATTTAGATTTCTTCCCCATGAGATAATGCCTCCACATCCTCAAGGCGTGAACAATGGAAGCAAGTTCCAAGTCATGTGTGGCATAGTTCCTCTCTTGTTCCTTAAGATTTCTGGAATCATATCCAATGGCATGTCCATTCTGCATGAGGACTCCCCCAATTCCTTCCTTACACATGTCTGTACATACCACAAAACTTTGATTTGGGTCAGCAATCTTTAACATAGGCGCACTAGTAAGTAATTCCTTGAACAGATTAAAATTATTTTCACACTTGAGTGTCCATTCAAATTTAGTTCCCTTGTTTTGCAAAGAGGTGATGGGATGAGAAATCTTAGAGAACCCTACTATGAACCTTCTCTAGTAGCCAACTAATCCCATAAAAGATCTGATGTCTAACACATTTCTAGGTGTTGGCCATTCTCTAATGTCTTCAATCTTATCTGGATCTACTGTTATGCCCTGCTCCGAAATAATGTGTCCCAAGTAATGAATTTGTTTTTGATAAAAATAACACTTACTCAACTTGGCGTACAACTAATGTTCTCTCAGTACTTGCAATACCAATATCAAGTGATGTTAATGCTTCTCTTTAGACTTAGAATAGATAAGTATGTCATCCAGGAATACTATGAAAAACTTGTCCAAATAATTTCTGAATATGCCATTCATTAAGCACATGAAGACATATGGTGCATTGGTCATTCCAAAAGGCACCACTACAAATTCATAATGCCCATACCTAGTCCTAAAGGCTATCTTATGAATGTCTTCTTCCTTGATTCTTACCCGATGGTATCCTTCCCTTAGGTCAATCGTTGAAAATATCTTTGTTCCTCTTAGCTGATCAAAGAGGTCATAAATTTGGGGTAGCGGATACTTGTTCTTTATAGTGTACTTGTTCAGTTGTCAAATGTTAATAAACAGTCGCAAGGTTCCATCCTTCGTTTTGACAAAAAGTACTGGTGCTCTCCAAGGTGAAACACTTGGACGGATGTACGTTTTCCTCAAAAATTCCTCCAACTGCAATTGTAATTCTTTTATCTCTGGTGTGCTCATTCTGTAAGGTGTTTTTGACACTGGGGCAGCTCCTGACACTAAATTAATTGAGAAATTTATCTCCCTTCTTGGTGGCAATCTGGGTATTTCTTGGAATACATCTTCAAATTCTTGTAGCACCGAGAAATATTCAAGGATTGGTCCCTTTGTATCAATTGGCTCTTCCACATGGGCTGCATATAATTGACATCCTTTTCTAAAACACCTTTTTAGCTATAAGGCCAAAATCTTCCTTATAGAGATGGGTCTTGGAACTCCTTTCATAGTGCTCTGTTTTCCATTTCCATCAAGACATGTAAATGTCTTGTTATGATAATCTAGGACAACATGATGTTTGTCCAACCAATCCATCCCAATCAAAATATCATAAGACCCCAATGGTATGACATTTAGATCAGTACTATTATTCATGCCATTAATAATTATGGAACAACTTTTGACCATATCATGGATTCCTCTTTTGGTTCCAGTGGCTAACTGAACCAAACTTTTTTTTCCATGTTTACTTTTCTCCAAATATAATCTATCCACTATATTAGGGTCAATGTAACAATGTCTTCCTCCTGAATCAATCAAAATAGAAACAGGTTGATTTATGATCTTACCTTCCACCTCAATCATATTGGACTGGTACTATGCTTGTCAATCATTTAAAGCTTCATAGATTCTCCCCATATCTCCAACTGTTGTAGCCTCTTGGATGTTGTGCACAGTCTTCAATCTGTCCTTTCTGTGTGGTCAATCCTTGTACAAGTGATATTCCTTGCATCCCTAGCATTGGATTGGTGGTCTTCCCCTTTTTCCCAAGGAGTCTTCCTTATTGAAATCCTCCTTAGCATACTGATCTTGATGATTTCTATTAGGCTCATTCCTATTGAAGGGTGGTTTGAATCCTTTCCTCCTCTGATCAGACTTCACATTCTTCTTGTCCTTCCAAGATTTATGCAGGGACTATCTTCCCTGACCTTTCTCATAGAAGTATTTAGCCTTCCTGATGACCTCAGTCAAGGTATTGGGTTCATAATACTTGATCTTTTCCTTATATAAGGCTGGAAATCCACATATAAATCTTTGTATTTTCACTTTCTCATCACCAATGAACCTGACATACTTTAACAATCCTAAGAACTTCTTCTTGTATTCTTCCATATTCATGTTTCCCAACTTGAGTTCAAAGAACTCCTGCATTTTCTTGTCATAGAAATGCTCTGAGAGGTACTCCTTCTGGAAGTACTTCTTGAATTGTTTCCAAGTGATCCTACTTTCATTAACATGTTCCACTTGCTTCAGTTGGTCCAACCACATTCCCGTGTAAATGTTAGGTGGCAATCTTGGCTTCCAGGTTTGATGAATAGTTTTGCAACTGAAAAATATCTCCAGAGCCCAAGAAAACATGCTTCGGCATCATCTTCCCTTTTTCTTTCACCATCAAAGGAAGGTGGCTTGAGATTCCTCGACTCTCCTTGCAGACTATCTATCTCTTTTTTCCTTCTCTGGTGTCTAACAGGAGCCACTTTGGGTATGCTTACGAGATCATTTGATGCATAAAACTTCCTTCCTATGTAAGGCGTTGAGTGGCATCCATGATCTCTGTGATCACTTCTCGAATAACCAACTCTTCCACGAGAATCTCCTCTTTCCTGACACCTACCTTCTTCCTCTTGTCTTGAGTTCAATTCCTTCTTCATTTGCCTCTACAACTTATTTAAACTCTGCATCACTCAATCATTTATCTTACTTTTCTCTCTCATAATTCTCTCGTTGTCTTCTTTGTAGCTCTACACTTCCATATTCAAGATTCTTACCATTTCTATCAACGTTTCATGTTCTCCTTTTTCCTTGTCTCCGTTGCACTCTGTCCCTGGATTATTGATTCTGGTATTCTATCCTTCAACCTCCTTTTCATGACTAGAGGATCTCTCACCTTCTCCCATCTCCTCAATACACATCCTGAGATGATGTGCTTAAACCTCTTAATTCTGCAAAATGTGCAAGCGACCATTTTGTTAGCATTATGCGTATGATAGACAAAATTGCTAATTCATGCTACAAATATCTTTCCTTTTTATGGATATCATATCCCCATTCTCCAAAAGTAACAATTTTCTATTATCCCTAGCTGACACAGAGTTCACCCTGTGCGGGCGCTTCCTTCAAACCACCTCTGAGGTGACCATGACTAGAAACCATGGCTAAATCCTCCCTTAGCACTATTCTGTCTCCGAGACAACCAATTCAGACCTTAGACTTCCTTCCTCAACTCTCAACCTACATATGACCAAGGCCATGACCCTGTGCTTCGCTAAAAAAGCTCTTGTCCAGAGCTTCGGGACTTCATATCTTTTAGCTAGGACTAGATCAACAGTCATCATCCTCTTTCGCGATCAATGATTGAGATATTCTTTGGGACTATGCACTTCACGAGTCTCAACTTTTCCTTCTTGCCTCCTCCCAGTACGACTTTACCTAGGGTTCATGATCTTTAGACAAGTGTCCTCCCACATATCGATGGCTGTGAATCGTTTCGGCGTTTCAAGCTTCAAAATTTTTAAAATTCCCTCCTGCACTTTTTGCCAGAGTGATTTTACCCGTAGTTGATGATCCCTCGACGTGTGTCCTCTGGAATCGACGATCGATATATACTCTGGCCTTGGGGCCTTTTGGAGTTTTCGAACCAACCAGCCTGTCTCCTCCTTCCCTTCCGGAGTTCTTGGTCTTTCGGACTGCATGATCTGTCGCCACATGGAAAAATGATGGAAGCGAACACGTGGCCCAATCAGGCGGGTAACATGTGTCACGTTCTCATTGAATTTTCAATGTTCCAAATGACCAAAACTTACTGACATGTGGCACACATCCCATGTGTCCACATCATCCCTGGTGACATCATCATGCCTTATCACTTCAACTCTTCGGGCTTCGGGGCTTCGAGAGTTCTCAAACTAGCACACTTTCAATTCTCTGGAACTCTGAATTCCCAAAATGGCTAATTTGTTGCCACATGTCCTCCTGGATTGGACGACCAGATTTCACTTCGGGTATTCACCCTGAGTCCACGGATCTTCTCCATGTTTCCTCCTCAATCTGATGACTATGATTTATTCAAGGCTTCGGCCTTTAGAGATATCAAACTTCAACCTTTTTCCTTGAAAGTATTTTTATCCGAAGTTTTTTATCGATGACCATGATTCCTTAAGGATTCCAGAGTCCAGAAATCTCAAATTCCAAACTTATTTGGCCCCATTAGCTTTTATCCGAAGTCATGGCTGAGATATTCTCAGATGATCAGATCGTCGAGGTTTGCTTCATCTTTCTAGATCTATGGGCTTTAGGAGTCTCAAACCTCAACTGAAAATCTCTCAAATTTATTCCTCCAGAGTTACTAATATGCTGACATGTAACCTCTTAGCGATCGACGGTCAGAATCTAATTCGGAAGATCCGACAGTCGACGTTTACTTCGGGCCTTCGGCTCTCTGGTCTTCAGGAGTCCCAAATATCAACTTATCCTAGCTCACTCTTTCCCAAAGTGCTTTCACCCAGAGCACACGATCGATTTATGTGTTTACTCCTATGGATCGACGGTCCCTAGCTAATTCAACTATTTATAGTTTTGATGTTCGATCCCTAACTGTCATATCGTTGCAGGCCTTTCAGTTTGCAGGGGCATGCATCGATGGTTTGGAGTAACCCTATTTTCTCCTCACAATTATCCTGATGCTAACACATAACCCCCTAGGGAAACTGTGGTTTGGAATGTGGGACCACCTTGGGAAATTATCTCATGTGCAACTCATTTCCCCGCAATTCCTATTGGTCGTTGATCTCTCTCTCCAATGGGATCTGATGGTCATGAACTTAACCTTACTTCCTTTTCATCAGATGACCCCTTTTTACTTGTCCTGTGATCCAACCATCCTGGATCTCCCCTATCCTACTGTGGTGATCATTCCCGAATTAAAAAGGAACAATCACGATCCTTCAAACACTCACAGAGGTTCTATGACGTTCTGTCTCCTGTGTAGCATCTGCAATGCCATTCCTCCTGAGGTTTTCAACTTCATGGTTAGAGTTAGATCTCGACCATGATATTCTGACCAATAGACCCAGCCCATACCAGCCTAGTGTTTCAACAAGAATCTCTAATACCAATCTATAACATACCCATCCACCCACAGGTCAGGTACGCTACCTACAAGCCCACACTTGGACTTCTTTCTCATGTTGACCTTCTTTATTTATTGAGGATGCATAAGATAACAAATTTAACTACATGTGCAACAATATCCAACAAGCATGCAATATCTAAACATTACGTTAAACGATAATTAAATATACACAACGGAAACACATTCATATACATATAAATGAAAATTAAACTACACCGTAGAATACATTCATACACATATAGTAATATCATGACAGAGAGAACTTATCTTTATGAAAGACGACACCGACTAACTGCAAACCAAGGATTTTCCACCCAAACATAGACACCACTACTCTAAATCCCAACAGGAGTGTCATCCCCGAGCTAGGGCTATGAATCCACAAGGACGACTCCAGAGTGTAATTGGGTTCCCAAACCAGTCAACTCTCAAGCTCTCACAGGTTTCTTGACACCCACAAGAATATAAGAACCCATATCTCTTCTACCTAGCCTGTGCCACCTGAGAGAATGGACCTCCACCCTTCTCTGCCACGTAGTCCCTTAGGCATTCCTTCTCCTTCCTGCCATGGATTCCAGCACAGGTGGTCCAAAATCTCAATGCTAGAACTCTCGGGACTCGTAGTTGTGAGAAAAACATGGCACAAGCCAATGCATTTTAGACATGCAGCCCTGAGGTCATGGTTGTATCACACCAGTGACCACTACAACCAAATATCTCATGGATAAGTTTTTTAGCACCTTCATTTACTTTGCCAAGCCAAGACGCAGGCGACGATGGATCAATGGATGAGTCATGGGGGTGCATGGGAGTGCGTGCATAGGATTGCATGAGGGAATAATGAGTGAGGAAACAGGAAAACAACAAAAACATCATCAGTCCAAACCTCCGATCATACCAGAGGCGGATTTAAGTAACCTTGTGGGGAAAACAAGAACATCTTGGACTTCCCCCAAGAAGCTCACGTAACCTATCCCCTCCCTTACACAAAAAGGGTAATAAGAAAAAAATAGGAATAAACACTTAGTCCCTTAAGCTCCCTCTCTTGTGGGATAATATCCCCCTATAACTCTAGTCCTTGTCCGTCTAGCAGCCAACAATGTATTTATTATTATTAATGATCAAAACATTACATTTCTTAGGCATACTGGCCCTTCAATAATTGGTTGGGCACTTTGGCCCCTCAACATTGTAACAACACATTATTTAAAATGGTGGTTCAAAAACTTTGGGTGTTACAAACTTGCTCCTAAATCAATCAAAATAGCAACAGGATGATTTATGATCTTACCTTCCACCTCAATCATATTGGATTGGTACTCTTCTTGTCGATCATTTAAAGATGCATAGATTCTTCCCATATCTTTGACTATTGTACCCTCTTGGATGTTGTGCATAGTCTTCACTTTGTCTTTTCTGTGTGGGAAATCCTTGTACAGGTGATCTTCCTTGCATCCCCAACATTGGATTGGTGGTCTTCCCCTTTTTCCCAAGGAATCTGCCTTCTTGGAATCTCCCTTATCATATTGATCCTGATGATTTCTATTAGGCTCATTCATATTTAAGGGAGGTTTGAATCCTTTCCTCTTCTGATCTTACTTTGCATTCTTCTTGTCCTTCCAAGATTTTTGCAGGGATTCTCTTCCCTATCCTTTCTCATATAGATATTTATCCTTCCTGATGGCCTCAGTCAAGGTCTTGGGTTCATCATGCTTGATCGTTTCCTTATAAAAGGATCGCAGTCCACTTATAAACCTCTGTATTTTCACTTTCTCATCACCAATGAACCTAACATACTTTAACAATCCCAAGAAATTATTCTCATGTTCTACGATAGTCATGCTTCCCAAGATGAGTTCAAAGAACTACTGCATTTTCTTGTCATAGAAATGCTTTGAGAGGTATTCCTTCTAGAAGTAATTCATGAACTTTTTGCAAGTGATCCTACTTTCATTAACATGTTCCACTTACTTTAGTTGGTCCCACCACATTGCAACTTTACCATGTAAATGGTAGGTGGAAATCCTAGCTTCTAGATTTGATGAATAGTTATGTAACAAAAAATATCTCTCGAGCCAAAGAAACCATGCTTCAACATCACCTTCGCTTTCTCTTTCACCCCCAAAGGAAGGTGGCTTGAGCTTCCTCAACTCTCCTTGCAAACTATATACCTCTTGTTTCCTTCTTTGGTGTCTGACAAGAGACACCTCTGGACTACTTACTGGATCATCTACTACATAAAACTTTCTTTCTGAGTAAAGAGGTGGGTGGTGTCCATGAGCTCTGCTAGAACTTATGGAATAACCATCTCTTCCACGATTATCCCTTCTTTCATGGAAATTGCCTTCTTCCTCTTGTCTCAAGTTATATCCCTTATTCATTTGTCTCTACAACTAATTTAAGCTCTGCAACACTCGAGCATTTATCTGACTTTTCTCTCTCATCATTCTCTCGTTGTGTTCTTTGTATCTCTGCACTTCCATCTTCAGGATTCTTATCGTTTCTATTAACATTTCATGCTCTCCTTTTCCCTTGCATCCATTGGACTCAACTCAGGTATTCTGGCCTTCGACCTCCTTATCATGACTGGAGGCTCCTTCACCTTCTTACATTTCCTCAATATGCATCCTGATTTGACGTGCTTAAGCCCCTAAATTATGCAAAATGTGAAAGCGACCATTCTGTTAGAATTACGCGTATGATAAACAAAATTTCCAAACCATGCTATACGTCTCTTTATTTTTTATTATTCATGGAGATCATATCCCCATTCTCCAAAAATAATAGTGTCCCATTATCTTTGGCTGACATAGAATTTCATCCTACGCGGGCACTTCCTTCAAACAACCTTCCCAGGTGACCACAACTAGAAACCACGGCTAAATCCTTCCTTAGAAATTTTATGTCTAGAAGACAACCAATTCGGCCCTTATCCCTCCTTCCCAAAACTCTCAATCTACATATGACCATGACCATGACCCCACGCTTAGCTGAAAAAGTTTGTGTCCAGAGCTTCCGAACTTCAGAACTTTCAGTCAGGACTGAATCAATGGTTGTCTTCCTCTTTCACGATCAATGATCGAGATCCACTTCGGGACTCCACGCTTCGGGAGTCTCAACTTTTCTCGCTTGCCTCCTCTCAACACTTTTACCCAGAGTTCATGATCTGTCGATAGGTGTCCTCCCACAGATCGATAGTTGTGAATCGCTTCATCTCTTTGAGATTCATAAGTTTCAAACTTTCCTCCTACACTTTCTCTTGGAGTGCTTTCACCCAAAGTTGATGATCCTTCGGCGTGTGTCTTCTGGAATCAACGGTCGATATGTACTCTAGCCTTCGGGTCTTCAAGAGTTTTTGACCCAATGCAACCTATCACATATTTACCCTCTGGAGTGCCTAGTCTATGGAATGCACAATCTTTCTCCACGTGACGAAATGATGGAAAGGGACATGTGGCCCAATTCGACAGGTAACATGTGTCATGTGTCACATTCAGACCGACTTTTCAATACTCCAAATTCTCAAAACTTACTGACATGTGGCATAGATCCCATGTGTGCATGTCATCACAGGTGAAATCCGTAAGCCATGTCACTTCATAATTATGGGGTCCACATCACCTCCAGGTGAATTCATCGTGCCCCACCACTTTGGCCCTTTGGGCTTCAGGCTTCAGGAGTTTCAACACTAACACACTTCCAATTAACCTAAACTCTGAATTCCTGAACTGGCCAATTTGTCACCATGTATACTCTCGGATTAGAGGAATAAGATTCAATTTGTGTCTTCACACAGAGTCCACAGATATGCACCATGTGTCCTCCTAAATCTGACGATTGAGGCTTACTTCGAGTCTTGAGACTTCAAAAATATCAATTTTCGAAAGTTATCTGGCCCCGCTAGATTTTATCTGAAGTCCTAGATATGGTGATGTGTGGCTCTCGATAGATCCATGGCTGAGATCCTTTCAGGTCTTCGGGTTTCGAAAGTCTCAAAATTCAAACCTCCTCCTCTCTCACTTTTTCCCAGAGCGTTTTATCCGGAGCACATGATTGGTTGACACGTGTCCTCCTACAGATCGATGGTTCCCATCTACTTCAGCTACTTCCTCTCTTTGAAGGTTCGTCGTAGGAGCACTATCAAGTCACATCACTATATTCCTTTCAATTTTCAGGGGCATGCATCGGTGGTTTGGAGTAACCCTCTTTTCACCCCACAAATCTCATGATGCTAACACATAACCTCTCAGTGAAACCATGGTTTGGATTGTGGGACCGCCTTGAGGAGTTATCTCCCATGCAACTTGGTTCCCCACAATGCTTCCTGTCTATTGATATCTCTCTCCAATGCGATCTGATGGTTGTAACCTTAGCCCTTGCTTCCTTTTCATCGAATGACCCTTGTTCACCTATCCTCCAATCCAACGATATTGTATCTCTCTCGATCCTACAGTGGCGATCACTCCTGAATTTGAAGGGGAGAAGTCATGATCCTTTGAACCCCTTACCATGAGTCTCTGATGTTTTGTTGCCTGCATAGATTATGCAATGCCATGCCTCCTGATATTTTCTACTTCATGGTCAGAGTTCGATCTCGACCTTGAGACTTTGACCAATAGACCTGGCCCATACCAGCCTAGTGTTTCAACGAGAAGCTCTTATACTAATCTGTAACATCCCCATCCACCCACAGGATAGGGAATTCTACCTTCAAGTCCACCATTGGACTCCATACTCTTATCGGTACCTTCTTATTTAATAAGGATGCATAAGATAAAATATTTAATGACATGCACAACAATATCCATCAAGCATGTGTAATATTAGATTTAGTTAAACGATAATTAAAATACACAGTGGAATACATTCATACACAGATAATAGTATCAGAATAGAGAGAGAACGTATCTTTATAAAAAGGTGACACCAACTGGCTATAGACCAAGGATGTTTCACCCAACCATAGAGACCACTGCTCCAAATCTCAATAGCAGTGTCACCCCCGAGCTAGGGCTATGAATCCACAAGGATGGTTCTAGAGTGTGCTTGGGTTCCAAAACCAATCAGTTCTCAAGCTCTCATAGGTTTCCCAGCACCCACAACAATCTAAGTACCCAACTTTCTTCTACCCAGCCTGTACCACCCAAGAGAATGGACCTCCACCTTTCTCTACCACGCATTCCCTCAAGCGGTCCTTCTCCTTTATCCAGGGCCTCCATCATAGCTAGTCCATAATCTCAATGTTGTAACTCTCAGGACTCACATTTGTGAGAAAAATATGGCACATGCCAACACATATGAGACATGAAGGTCCCAAGTCATCGATCGATTACACCAGGGACCATTACAACCAACTATCTCGTGGCTAATGTTCAGTAGTTCGACTCCCATTCCCTAGCCAAAATGCAGATGAGTATGGATAAATGAATGGGTAAGTGGGTGCATGAAAGTACGTGAGGGAAGAATGAGTGAATGTACAGGAAATCAACGAAAAATTCATCATTCGAACCCCCCCATCAGACCAGAGGTGGGTTTGAGTAACTTTGTGGGGAAATAAAGAACCTATTGGCCTTCTCCAAGAATCTCATGTAATCGATCCCCTCCTTTAGGCAAAAAGTTGTAATTAAAATAGGAATAAATACTTATCCCCTCAAGCCCCCTCTCTTGTGGAATCATAGCCCCTTATAACTCCAGTCCTTGTCCGTCTAGTAGCCAACCATGTATTTATTATTAATAATGATAAAAAAACATTACATGTCTTGGGCACACTGGCCTTCTAATAATTGTTTGGGCACTCTGGCCTCTCAACATTGTAACACTACATTATTTAAAATGGGGGTTTGAAACATGGGGTGTTACATTAAGACATGGATCAATGTAGTTTCTAATAGTGGAGAATATGAACAATTAGATCACTATATGTTGGGAATATATCATGGACATCAGATTTTCTAACTACAAATCCATACTAATTCATACTAAAGATACACACTTTTACCTAACGACGGATTAGACCAAGTAGATCTTAACTAACTCCTAAGTGTCCAAATATCCTAACATCCCCCCTTAATAAAAAAATTATATAGGATTGAAGGATTGAAAATAGTGACACAATAGGATAAGGAAGGAGGTATTAGAGCCTATCCCCCATTAATGACAAATTCTTGTATTCCCAACATAGATTGAAGTTTGGAAAAAGTTGTTTCTGTAAGATAATTTGTGAAAATGTCTACAACTTGATCTTCTGTAGGGAAAAAGAGAAATTCAATAACTTGATCATGAATGGGATTTCTAATGAAGTGCATGTGTATCTTGATGTTTTCATTGCACTGGTGTTGAAATGGATCTTTGACGATCTTTATGGCACTCTGATTGTCACACCAAAGGATGGTCAGATGTTGTTGTTGGAATCCAAACTCTGAAAGGATCTGTCGAAGCCACAAGGCTTCATGACTTTCATTTACCACTACTCGATACTCTTCTTCTATTCAATAAAGTGAAATATCATGGTGTTTCTTATAGGCCCAAGTGACATCTCATAAAACAAGGCTGAAAACATAACCTATAGTAGACTTCAAATAATCGGGGTCTTCGACCCAATATGAATCAGTGAAACCAACCAATAAAGGAGTCCCTACTAAACTTTAATGTATCTCGAAATGAATTGTACCCAATACATACTGAGTTATGCTTTTTTCTACTTTCCAATGGATTTTATGGGGTGTTTGAATACATTGGTCAACAACACCAACAAGAAAGGAAATATCAGAATTGGTATGAGTCAAGTATAAGAGAATACCAATTAACTAACAGTTAAAAGTGGTGTCAACTTTGGGAGAAGTACAAGTGAAAACAATCTTGAATCCATAATGGAAGGGAGAAGTGGTTGGTTTACAATATTCCATGTGGAAGCGATGGAGAAGGTCACAGGAATCCTTAGACTGGGAAAGAAAAATTTCTTCCTTGGTTTGCAAAAATTGGAGGCCAAGAAAATAGTGCAAAAGTCCTAAGTCTGTCGTTTCAAATTTCTTCTTATGGATGGTTTTCAAATGGTTTAAAAATTTTGAGTCACTACAAGTAAGGATAATTCATCAACATAAAGGACAAAGATTATGAGATGGATTCCTACTTTCTTGGTATAGACATTAGGATCATAATGGAATCTGGAAAATCCAATGTCAATAAGAAAGTTGTCCATTTTTGGCATACCAAGTTTGGGGAGATTGATTAAGACCATAAAGATATTTCTTAAGGTGACAAAAAATGATAGAGTCATATGGGAAATATCTACGAGGTTGTTCCATGTATATTTATTCTTGAAAATCCCCATGCAAGAAGGTTACTTTACCATCCCTATGATGGACCTCCCATTTATGTGAGGACGCAAGGGAAACAACAAGGAAGATGCAATTCATTTTGGTGATAGTGGAAAAGGTTTCATTGTAGTCAATTCCTTCAACTTGAGAAAATACGTTGGCAACTAACTGATCCTTGTGTCCTTCAACACTTTCATCTGATGCATACTTAGTTTTGTAGACCCATTTACATATGACAATATTTCTTCCTTTCCAAATATGTACAAGATACCAAGTATTATTTTCCATTAAAGAACACTACTCTTCATTAATTATTGTATCCCAATATGGATTACCTGAATCTTTTGTAAATGTCTCTGGATCATGAGTCTTTGAAAATTGAGCCAAAAGAGAATATGCTCGCTAGAACTATGAAAGTGTCTAACATTGATCTGAAGTATCATCAACAAGATCACCATCTACTTCTACTATTGAATGGAACCATCTAAGAAGCAGTGGTGTTGGTGTTGTTTCAAATTCAATGGACTCATCTGGAGGAAAGTGCAAAGGCGGAGGTGGATTTTCATCCTCATTGTCATCATCTAAAGAAGAAACTAGAATAGGAATATAATAGGGCATGCTATTGCACAATTCGAACTTGTCCCAAAGGGAAAGGATACAGGAGGGAAAATTTTTGTAACAAGAGATTATCCTATCAATGTCACCTTAATAAGACACCTCTTTCTATTTAGGGATGATATCCCAAGGGAGACATCCCCAGTCACCTGGGGGTTTGAGAAGGCAAAGGTTAAAGTATCAAGAAAAGATATCCCCTCTCACAAGTCACACCAATCAGAAAGTAACAAAGTTTTAGTAAATTAAGCAATGATATTCTTAAGTGTACCTTCCAAGAACAAAGAAACAATAAAACACTAGATTCCTTTTCAAGTACAGTTTAATGTCAGTGCTTCATAAAACCTTGGACTTGTCAATGAAAGCAACAAGTTGTTAAAATATGAAGAAAATAGAAATATATAACAACAATGTATATATGCCAATGGCTTCACAATCAATGCCTTAAATTAGCTTCAAAATGACCAAAAATGATAACTTAATAATAGCACTATGCTAGCATTTGTCGAAAGCTAAAGAGGCAATGTAAAAATCAACTTTTGCAATTGTTTTTAAGAGCTTTTACTGTAGTAATAATTGGATGTACCTTACTTTTGTAAAAACCACAAGAAGGTTAGAGAATCTAATCTAGGGTTAGGAAATCTTAGTAAATAGCTTGAGGTAAAAGTTTTAAGTATTGTTCTCATCAATCAATCAAATAGAAGGTCTAGATTAGTGTCTTTAGGGCTAATGGAGTCACTTTTTGCAGTAGAAATATTGAAGGAATCAAATGATAATGTGTGTGCTAAGTAAAAATAGGGATTATGGTTGAGGTGTTGGTAACCCAAGGCCTCAATCAACAAGCCCTAGAAAGAAAACAACTACTAGGAAGTAGGTAACCCTAGGACCTAGTGGGTTTCCTTCTTCTTTAGCTCAAGTTTGAAGTAAATAATGACTTGATGAAGAAAATGATACTAGAGTTCTACAATGGTAAGGATGTAACACAATGCTTCAAAGGTATGGTTTCTAGCAAAATCTAGTAGGTGAAAAGATATTAAGACAAGGACAATAACATGTGCTTGATCTCCTAGGGTTTTAAGCTAGAAATTTCGATATCTTGGAAAAATGCAAAGTAAATGTACTATAACCATTCAAAGTAAAGAAAAAATGCAGAAATTCACTTACATTGACGAGGAATAATCTAGTATTATCCTATTTGAAGACTTTCCACCAAGAAAAATTCCAAAAACACCAATATAAGCCTCCTCCAAGAGTTGCACAGCATTTAATTTCATCCAAAGATCCTTAAAGGAGCCGAACTTCAGACCTCACTTAGTGAGTGAAAGAATGATGAGAAAATAATAGGGGAAAATCCCCTATTTATACAATGAAACTGACCTTTAATTACAAAATTAGGTCAAAAAGGTCGACATGGCCAGTTTACATGAGAAAATCGAATTTTACACAAAATTATCTAGTAAAACCCTAATGTTATCTTTTTAGGGTGATGTCGTGCCCCTCCTAGGGTGACGTTAGCCTATCTTCTTGAACGTTATCCCTCCAAATGAAATTTTGGGGCTCAAAAACCCTCAAGAACTGCCACATGTGCCAACCCAAACCGTCCTCAAGATGGACACCTAAACTACCTGTGACCTGCTAGATCTCAACAAAATCTATTAGTAATCATTTGGGGTGGTGATATCACCCCTGGCTCATATATGGTACAATAAAATGAAAGTAACCAAGCATATATACAAATGGAAACACAACTACTCTAATATGAAATGCATATGGTATATACAGTGAATGTTAATTCCTACATACTTACCTCTACTTACCTGTTGGTTGAATTCTAGGTGTACTCAAATATCCAGTAAAACCATCCTAGCAATGTCTCATGATACCTGCCTCTGTGCTTCATCAAAAACCAAAACAATGGTAAGTTAAGAACAAAAATAACATGAGTTAGAGAATGTATTATATCATCATAACTCGTAAAATATAACTCATGGAGGCGGGAGGGAGGTACAAAATCATGCGAATTAACACCTTTAGGAAAGTGCTCAATCCATTTCAGAAAGGGATCATGAAAAATCCAAGGCTCAATAGGCCGACTCAAATAGTCTGAAGGTTGGTTTCCTTGGACGTCTTCACAATCTGAGGTCTGGGAAGGGATTGGAAAGGACCTAGAAGATGACTTAAAAATTCTCAAGGGAAGGATGAAAGACTGAGATGAGAGGCTTATTCTTGATCTATTCAACATACCCTTGAAATCTATGCTTTTACTTAGAGGAAACTTAAAACAAATGACATGCTTCCCAACTACACCTTTGATGAATAGCAAGATAAAATGGTCAGAGGGAACTAGAAAGAATTATGACAAGGATCCTTCTTCGGGAGAATGATTTCCTTACCTCCATCATGATCTGAGCACAAATGTGGTTGATAATTTTATTCATGGAATAAATCGACATGATCAAAGGAATAATCATCAAAGTCCTCAAGGTATGACCAAAATTTATCAGGAGAGCATAGAATTAGGTCATCCCTCGGTGTCTGAAAAACGTTTGTAATCATGTCATGTCCTTGTTGCAAAATTTCAGGTTTATTAGTAACTTAATGTGATAATCATAAAGGAAACTTTTGTAAACGACCTTCAATGTCGTAAATGAGATCCCCATCATATCCAATAACATCCCATTTACACTTCCCGACATGTATGAAGTCATCAATGTTATCAACAATGTCATCATCTTCCTCATAGCATGAAGGGGTCAAAACATCCAACACTTCTTCACTTTCCACACCATAAGATAAATAATCATTACAAATTTTCAAAGGGAAATAACTCACCTTGCTTACTTCTTCCAGTGTAGGAGCTTCAAGTATTTGGATAACTTCATCAAATGGAATACTTGCCTCTACACCTTCAACTTTATAATATAAAGGATTTATCTTGTCCATGGGTTCCATTTCTTCTTCATTCTCTGAATTATAGAATAAGGTATTATCAAAACCCTGGAAAGGAAACTGCCAAACCTCATTTTCTTCTTCTTGTGCAGGAAAAATGGGATTTTGGATTCCTTCATCTGAGGGAGGAGGACACATCAATAATTAATCGTCGTGTTTGATATCCTCAACCACATCTTCATTATTCTTGGCAGAGGAATGAGTAGTCTTGTTCTCTTCCTTGTGGGATTGGAAAACCTCATCAATATCCTTCTCCTTAGCCTCTTGTTGGTCGATGTTTTGTTCCCCTTCTTCTTGTAAATTAGTAGTAAAGGTATCAAGGGAAACTAATCTCTTCAAACTAAGAGTTTCTGGGGTAAAGAGGTGTCTTTCCTGGGAGAAGGAGATATTTTTCTCGATTTCTCTAGCCATGTTATGAGCTTCATGGAATTTTCTTGGGACCTTTTTACTGAGGGGAAACACTAAATTCACTAAGAGTGCATTGGTATAGAGATCAACAAGGCACTTGTCTTCGAGATGATGGCTTCCAAGAATTTGAAATAGCAGTTCTTCAAACCTATCCTAGAACTGTCTAATAGTCTCATTCTCAGTTTTATTTATATGCTCGAGTCTTTTTCGGAGTATTGGGATGTCTTCCAACTTAATACCCCATCTTTTGATAAATGTTTCTTCCAATTGTTCCATAGATGTGATGCTACCATCAGGGATGTTGTCGTACCACTCCCTATCATTTCAATGAAGAGTGGAAGAGAAGAGTTTCATTGTCAAATCTTCATCATCATCATTGATATGGTGGAATTGAAATAAATACCAGAAATCACCCATGTGATAGTTGTCTCTCTCCCCATCACTACCAGTGAATATAGGGATCCATTTATCGTACTTCGAGGGTATTTGTCGAGGGTGTCCCAGGATTTTACTCATGTCTAAAGGTTTGAAATTTTTAAGGTCCCATTGAGAAGTCATGGCTGGTTTTGTCATTAGTGGAGTCTCCAGATAATTTTCTTGAAACTATCACAAGGGATGAGGGGATCACCCTCAGTGGAGTCGCCATATAATATTTGCAAAGTAAAGGTTTTTGAGGAAATTATTACCGAAAAGTGTCTTCTTTGAGGAGAATTGGCTCATTGTTCCTTGAAAACAACACCAAAATGTTATCGTACAATTTGTACTTTTCCCGAAGGAAAGGGATAAAGGAGGGAAAAATGGTGTAACATGAGGTTGTCCTATCACCGTCACCTTAATAAGAAACCTCTTTCTATTTAGAGATGATAGCCTAGGGAGATGTCCTCGGTGACCAGGGGGTTTGAGAAGGAAAATATTAAAGTATCAAGAAAGGATATCCCCTCTCACGAGTCACGCTGATCATAAAGTCTCAAATTTTTAGTAAATGAAGCAATGATAGGCTTAAGTGTACCTTCCCACAATAAAGAAACAAGAAAACATTATGTTTTGCAGGTACAATTTGATGTTAGTGCTTCATAAAACCTTAGACTTGTCAATGAAAGAAAAAATTTGATAAAATATGAAGCAAACATAAATCTATAAGAACAATGTATATATATATATCAATGGCTTCACAATCAATGCCTTAAATTAGCTTCAAAATGACCAAAAATGATAATCTAATAATAACACGATGCTAGCATTTGTCAGAAGCTAAAGAGGCAATGCAAAAATCAACTTTTGCAATTTCGTTTAAGATATTTTACTGCTGTAATAATTGGTTGTATCTTACTTTTGTAACAACATAAAGAAGTTTAGCGAATTATTCTAATCTAGGGTTAGGAAAGGTCATTAAATAGCTTGAGGTAAAAAATTTAAGCATTGTTCTCATCAATCAATCAAATAGAAGGTCTAGATTAGTGTCTTTAAGGATAATGGAGTAACCTTTTGCATGAACAATATATAAGGAATCAAATGATAATGTGTGAGCTAAGGATAGAGAGGGATGATGATTGAGGTGTTGGTAACCCAAGGCCTCAATCAACAAGCCCTAGAAGGAAAACAACCACTAGGAAGTAGGTAACCCTAGGACCTAGTAGTTTTTCTTCTTCTTTAGATCAAGCTTGAAGTAAATAATGGCTTGATGAAACAAATGATACTAGAGTGATACAGTGGTAGGGCTCTAGAACAATGCTTCAAACATGAGGTTTTTAGCAAAATCTATTAGGTGAAAAGATATTAAGAGAAGGAGAATAACATGTGCTTGATCTCCTAGGGTTTTAAGCTAGCAATTTCATAGTCTTGGAAAAATGAAAAGTAAATGTACTATAGCAATTCAAAGTAAAGAAGAATTGAAGAAATTCGCTTACATTCACCAGGAATAATCTAGAAATTATCCTTGTTGAAGACTTTCCACCAAGAAAAATGTCAAAAACACCAATATAAGCCTCCTCCAATAGTTCCGTACCACTTAATTTCAGCCAAAGATCCTTAAAGGAGCCTAATTTTAGACCTCACTAGTGAAAGAAATATGAGAAAGTACAAGGGGAAAATCCCCTATTTATACAATGAAAATAACCTTTAATTACAAAATTAGGTAAAAAAGGCCGACATACCCAATTTACATGAGAAAATCCAATTTTACACAACATTATCCAATAAAAAACTAATTTTATCTTTTTAGGGAGATCTCGTTCCCCTCCTAGGGTGACGTTATCCTCTCTGTTGGAAAGCTATCCCTCCAAGTGAAACATTGGGGCTCAAAGCCCCTTAGGAACTGCCACATGTGCCAACCCAAACCATCTTCAAGATGGAGATATCAACTAGGTGATGTAAAGGATATGAATGATGACGTCAAGGTAATTTAAGGACTAACATCATGGTGGGAGGTGAAGACCCCCCTTGGTCGAGGATTTCTAGGATGCTTCTGGTGGAACATCCTGCTCACTCTCTGGTGCAAGACTTTGGTATATGTTTGCCCCTGGTTGCGGTCTTAACATCCATATGGTGGGATTTTATCCCTATGAAGGTTTGAGATAATCATCTCCCCATGTGTACCTGTCCATTGGGCATGGTCCTGCAGAAAAAGCAAGTACGCCCTCCATGGGATCATAAGTCACGGGGATCATAGTAATTTCAATCACATCTAATAGTTAAGTTATCTAAACATGTGCATAAAACCCCCCTTTCCCAGACAAGTGTTCAAAGACAATATACTATTCTACAATCCAGGTTTGGAGAGGATTTCAGGATGTCATATTGGGATGACTCTCCTTATACGTGGGATGTTTCCAAGTGAAGACCAATCTAGGTCATGTAAGTGCATGAGATCGTATGGGGGATGTTTGGGGAATGGGTGCAGTGATGACAGGGTAATGTATGGCATACCTGTGGGTACCTCTGAATTGGGTGAGATGCACCTTGTCATGGTTGTAAATGTTTCCAATCCCATTCAATGCCTTTTTTACCTTTTTTATCTTATTGATTTTTCTTTCAAGAGAATAGCTAGGGCACACTAGCCTGACGTGTTGACTAGTGGTGACAGTGTTACCTACAATAATTTCATGAAGATGAAAGGTTGGATCATGATGAGACCCCCTTTCTTATGGATATGCCACCAAGAGCCACTACCCTAGCATGGTGACTAGATTAATGTTAGTTTCATACCGCTACATGCCCATGGACCTAACAAGTTGGCTCGTGATGAGACCTCTTATCCTACAACTAGGTCTTGAGTTTATTTATTTTATGGGTCCTTCATTTTCTTACGAAGAATATTTTTCTTTCTTTCTCGGGGATCCCTAGGTGAGGCATATGAATCTTTTCTTCGTTTGGATTTTATCTTTTTTCGACTACTTTTACCCTTTGGGACTTTATCCCTTTCTTTCCACAAGGCAAGGTACAACCCTTTGCTATCTTGGCTAACCCAATGTTGGAACCAATGCAAGCGATGGATGAGAGGGAAGATGATGAAAAGTGACAATTATGGTGGGAATGGATGATGGAATTTCATGAACCCACCCAACAGAAACTCACTCCTAAGGGAACCAACTTGCTAGGGCATTCTTTCATGCCCACTAGGTATGGACAAGGCAAAAGGAATAAAGTCCAAGCACACGTCATGAAGCCAAAAATAATTAAATGCACATATTCAAATGTTTTGAGAATCAGAGTGACACATACCATGATACTTGGACTCATTACCTCAAGAAGCGAGGCCCACTGCTGCTGAAGGACCAGGTCGATGGGATGGATGTTGCTGTTGCAGACAAGATGGAGGCATTGAAGAAGAATAATGGGCCCTCCAAGGCAAAGCTCAAGTCAATATGTCTCTCGTTACTCCATGTCTAGGACCTTTGGTACTCAAGACATAATCTCCTTAGTTATCCCTAGGCTAGGGGATAACAAGGCACAAATGTCAAAGATGACACAGCTGTAACAACAATAGTTAAATAATTAATTGTCATAGTTAAATATTTGTTTAAAGTATATTAAGTTTAATTAATTAATTGTCCTAAATTATTATTTGTTTAATGTATATTAATTAATTAATTAATTAATTAATTAATTAACTCATTAAATATTTGGGTAAAGAATTTAAGTTTAATTTTAATTTATTAAAAGAAAACTTAACATATCGAAGGATGGAACCATTAAGGAGAAGGGGATAAGGTGGTTGGCATTGAATGGATGGATAAGGTGGTTGGTATTGAATGGAGAGATAAGGTGGGTGAGTCTTAATGAAATTAAGAGGCGGTGAATGGGAAAGGGGGGTTATGAGGGGGAAAAACACTCGAGAGAAGGGGACTTTTGCAGGGAGAATTATTTTCAAATTGGAAGGATTGTTACAAGGGGGCACCTGTTGCTGGGAGTTTTGGGCTCGAGGGCCAAGAATCCTTACGGAATCCTAGAGCTAGGGATCCACAGAGGCTCTATTCCTAGCTGGTTGGGTGGTTATATGGTTTTGGGCAGTGCATCAAGCAGAGCATCAGGCAGAGTTGTAGAACAATGATAGCATCAGTTAGAGGTATGCATTTTCATTTTTCTGTTGTGTTTGATAATTTTATTATAATCCTCTTATAAATATTAATATGCTGAATATGTAGTGGATTATTATGATGAATAACAAATGGTTTAAGGTTAGGTTAGCATTTCTATATTTAACTTTATGATTTATAAGGCTCTGTTGGAAGAGACCTTACAACAATCACCAAATTAGGCTCGCAGGCAAAGATATTTTCATAAAATTTAACACATATTCTAATAATAATTTCATTATAATGTGGTTGAATAAGTCAATAACCTTCGACATATTCGAAATAACCAAAAAATATACACTTCTCACTTATAGGATGGAATGTTTTCATTTTCTCATCAACAATATGAACACATGTTATACTGTAAAATACACGGAAGTGACTTATGTCTGGTTTAAGTTTAGTCCAATATTATTCCATTGTTATATTTTTAATAGCCTTCATGGAAGTGTGATTTGCTAAGTAATTTTCATAGTTGATGGCTTCCACCCAATAATTTATATTGACTCCCTTAGATTAGATCATACAATTATCCATTTCTTTTAATGTGCAGTTCTTTCTCTCAACAACACCATTTTGTTGTGGTGTATATGGAATCATGTGTTGAATTTGGATGCCTTGTGTAGTGTAGTGACTTGTAAAATTATTGTCCACATATTCTCCTCCATTATCTATTCTTAGCCTTTGAATTTGATGTCCACATTACCTTTTTACAAGGGTCTTGTAGGCCACAAAATTATCAAAAAATCCAGTGTTAAGTTTTAAGAAGTAAACCCAAGTAGGTATGGAAAATTCATTAATGAAAGTTAAGAAATAATTGCACCCAGAAAAATAAGGAGAACAAAGTGGACCATACAAGTATCTGTGAACAAGTTGCAAAGGGCCTGAGTTGTGCTAAGAGGCACGTTTTTCAAAACTGTCATGATGATGTTTTTCGAGAACACAACCGACACAAACACCATCTCTACATGAAACAAGAGGAAAACATGTCACCATATGTTGATTACATAGTTTTTGAAATGATTGATCATTTAGATGACCAAATAGCACATGGCATAGTTTGCTCAAGTCATCGTTATGAGCAACAAAAAATTATGGAAATATGATGACCTAAAGTTGTCAAACTTGTACAACTGTGTAATATCATCAATAATTGCAGTTGCAAGAACATGCTAAGGATCGTTTAGATCCTTGATAACAATTTAGTGAGGTGCAAAATATACAGTTTTACCTTCACCTGAATGAGTGATTTGATATACTGATAGAAGGTTATAGGAAATACTTGGAACACATAATACATAATTGAAATTACCATTATCTACCTGAACTGTTCCATAATGTACAACACTAAGAGATCTATCATCACCAACAATATTTTCTTGGTGTTACATACAATTAGAGTAGAAAATATGGCTTTGTCCTTATCCATATGATAATATTATCTAGAATCAATAAGCCACTCATCAGAAGAAGAAGTAGAAGTTGCATTGAAGGAGAAATCAAAAGAAGAGAGTGCATGTCCATGAGAAGAAGAAGAAGTAGTAGAATCCATATTAATGGTGTACTTCTTCATCATTGTTTCCAAAGATGAAATCTTCTTGAAACATTTTCACTCATCATGACCATCGTTTCCACAAATTTTGCAATGTCTATCAATATTCTTATTTTTAGATTTTTCTCCTTTGTCACCATTAGGAGATGAAGTTGAAGCTGTATGAGTGGGTTTGGGACCCATGTTTTTCTTGTTGTTGTGGTGAGGATGTTTCTTCTTGGGTTTCTTGTGTTTGGCTTTCTATTGGGATTCTAAGGCTTTGTTGGAGGTACCTGCGATGATAATCAATCCAATTTTTTCAAGTTTATCTTGCTCTCTAATCAAAGCATCACAAAAGGACTCAAGAATAGGTTTTTAATAAGCTTTCCCTGGAGCCTCTCTCATGGCATAAAAGGTAGATAGAAACATAGAATATGCATTTCCTAGCTTAGAAAGAATGATATAGATGAAATTCTCTTCCTCCATATTTATTCTATACTCTTCACATAGTATTGAATGAAAGAAAAATAATTTGGAATTAAAGTCAGTATCTGATTTTGTAACTGATGTGCTCGAATAATATCATGTTTACCAAACACATATTCAATATTTTACAAAGATTCATTGAGGTCATAATTTTTTTTAAGGTGGAACCTTAAATGAGGAGAGATGGACATTCTTATGAGTCCATGTGTTTCATCATTTCTATTATCCCATTTGACTTTCTTTTCATCATCAATGGGTTTTTTTTCCTTTCTCAATGTAATCCGATACAGGCCTTTACTTCTTAATAAATCCTCCATCTGGGATTTCCATTGGAATTAGTTGGTTCTAGTAAGAAAAATATCACTAGAAGAAGCCATACTAAATATGAAGACAATATGGATTTAAAAACTAAAAATGATGATTTATATGGAAAGATCTGGAAAAATTAGGTGGTTTTAAAAAAACGGCACTGAAAATTAATTTCGTATGTGAAATTTATTCCCTTTTGAAAAAAAAAACATAAACGATAATCAAAGATCCACATGGCAAGTAGAAGTTGGTCCATGTGGTGATACCCCTCCAAATAACCTCACTTTTACAAATAAGTTTCTTTATGGAGTGACCCACTTTTATAAAAAGAAGCGGGGATCACTTTTACAATGAAGTTACCTTATAAAAGAAAGTTGCATGAAAAATAAATAACTTTAAAATAAAATATTAAATGTACTTATAGTGATTCACTTTTATACTTGAAGTGAAATACACTTTACAATGGATGCATCAACTTTTTCAAAAAAAAGTAAAAAAAAAAAAGACTTGAACTCAAGACCTCTTACTTAATAAGGAAACTTTTAACCAAGTGAGCTAGGAAAACATATTCTATTGTTTAGAAGGATAATTGGGGTTGTTGTTGTTGTTGTTGTTGTTGAATACGGATTTGGAGAGCATGCTTATAGAAAACTATTGTCACACAACAAAAAATTTCTCTTCTCAATGACAACAAGGGTTAGATCTGGATTAGCTTACCCAGAAAATGCACCTTTTCTGATCTATTTTTGATTTTCTGAGATCACACATGGAGTGAGGAAAAGAGTATACATACATCCAAAAGAGAATAAAACTAGAAAGAAAAAATAGAAAACTGAAATAGTACTCTGTAAAAATTTGAAAAAGTGCGTATTCGGGTTTTATACCTCTGGATCTGACTGAAATAGTCATATATTGGGAAAACAAAAACCTTTTTGAGTGAAACGAAAAATTTTCCTGACTAAAAAAAGTACTCCAGATGCAATATAATAGTCCTCTCATCCTAGAAATGTACAAAAATGGAAGAAATCATAGATGAAGCAACTCGGCTTCACGATCTCTATATACAAAGAAACACAGTTTAACCTAATGACACATTAGACCTAGTAGATCTTAACTAACTCCTAAGTGTCAAATTATCCTAATATTGAGGATTTATGAAGTACAATCTTTTTCTATTTTGGAGGAAATTTCAACAAGGTCTTTGTCTTTATGGATTTCTACATATGCAATGCATCTTTCCATTTTATATATTCTACTGAAGGAACATGAATGGATTTGACTTCTGTAGGAATTGTTTCTCATTTTTTGTTACTTTGGTGTAATAATGGGCATGAGATAATTCTACCCTTTATAGTATATTTAAATACCATATTTACATAATCTATACATACAAGACTGACTCTGGTAATGGATTCATAACCTAGTATACAATCTACGCTAATATTTTCTAATCTATTCATAGAAAGTGCATCTTTATGACCTTCAATGGTTATGTGGAAGTATGCTACCTTATGAAAAATATTGACATGACTATGTTTGACTGGAATTCCAAGTTCATGCATCTTTTCTCAGAAGACGACTGGAATGGCATTTATTTTTTCCAAGTTCATCCAACAACCTAAGTCAACCATGTATTCTAGCTCGTACGGATTATCATCAAGAGGGAAAAAACATGCGTTGATATAGAATTTAGGACCATAAAACAATCCCATTGAAGGATATATATGTTTCTCTTATGATTATTATTCATCGATGTCTTCATGGGAGAAAGAATGATGTTTCTTGTGCTTTGGAGGCTCTTGCATCACTCGGGTGTATTCCCTACAAAAATAATCCTCAAAGGAGTGATCTAGTTCTTTTTCTGTTACTTCCACCAATTTCATTAAATATTCAATTTCACAGGTCAACTTTCTAATATTTCTTTTCTTATCCTTTATCTGTAGTATTAGCATTATTTATTTGTCTTGCCTGAAAAAATTTATGTCCTTGTGTTCACCAATATATTCTTAATAAAGTTATATTGGATTATAAGCAACTAGATTTTTCTTCAAGGCTTTAGATTCTTCTTCTTCAACAAATTTTTCTTTGAGCTATGCCAAGACCTTTTTTTTCCATATTTTAGAACATATTGGTAGATGGGAATCTTAAAAAATTCTTTGTCTATGTATGCATGTCTCTGTTGCATATTTTCAAATTTCTTTTTCTCGAATGAAAACATATAGAATGTATATTATTGGGGACCCTCACACCCCCCCTAAATTTGGTGTATCGGAATGAGAAGAGGAGGATTCCGAGGAAACACTTTAGCTAAAGATGGAGTATCCAATATTCAACTATCATGTTCAGAGTGTATGAAAATAACTTCTTCACCTTCAGGATAGTCACCTTGATAATAGACTGCTAGATCCCACCAGGTTGGGTCTAATTCATCTATGAACAATGTTGTAAGGCATGGTTTCTTTTTCTTGGAAGGGCATATTTTTTCCCAATGACCTCTTTTCCCACAAATAAAACATTTTTCTTTATTACCAGGGGAATATCATTTCTTAACATAATACTTTCCTTTATTTTTATTTTTCAATTTTGAAGACTGTAACACCCATATTTCCCCCAGCTTGTAATTATTCATGATTACTGATTTCCATGCCATGGCATGTAATCAATGTAAATGTATTATTTTTTAATTATAAATTCCAACTAGTTGAATGTGTGATCAAGAGTTAAAGTGATGGCCATAATATCACTAGAGGAAAGTGTGAGGAAGCCCAAACCTCCTTGTTGAGACATTATTTTAAATTTTTTTAGGATATTTCCATAGCCCCGATTCCAAGGAAAAATCAGTTAATGAGAAGGGTTGGTAGTTGAACAATCAACGACCCCCATGAATACAAGTATCATAAATTTGGTTAGGACAATAGAAGTTTCCAGATAGTGGTAAGACATAGTACAAATTATGCACCTTGTTTGACCCCATAGGTTCTTTTTGAAAGAAGGAATAGGATAGGTCGAGAACCTTCCAGTGTGGGGAATGCCAACAGAGAAAAGGAGAATCGAAGGGGGCGAGGGGATGGAAGTGGGAGAGTGATATTTTGGGTTGCATGACTCATCTGATATTCGAGGTCCTCAATCAGAGTCGAGAAGTCATGATCTTGACGTTGGGAGGTGTATGATAAAAATCAATGAGGAATGGGCTAAGTGGCTATGAGGAAATTTTTATTGTATTTCCTTTGGAACCCGAGGAAGAATTCCTTGGTGGTATCATGGATTGGCACATGGGTGGCCATACTATAGATAATTTCTTATGATGAACCTATGATTGGGTGGAAAGGGGAACACCCATAGTTAGTTAGTTGGTCACCAATTGTAATAAATAAGTATTTCTATACCCTGCGTAATTGAACTGTATGTTATGGATGAATGGATGTATTTTCATTCTGAGAAGTGTAATCTTGTTCGTTGAATAGATTAGTTGCTTCACTGCAAGTTTGAGTATTGGAGTATTCATAGAAAAACATGAAGGATTATTTTCTATGAATGTCGTCTTTAATGGGTCGATATTCATGTACAATCTAAAAGGAGTCAATGTATTGTGTACCAATTATCATGTTGTAAAATTAGTAAGTTAGCAATATGAAATTACTCATTAGCTTTGTATGGTTTTAAGTAGGGACCAATAATTTACACGAAGAAGTGATTGATCCCTCTGAGAAGTGTGATAAAGACTAATTATAGAGATAGCCATGAAACCTACAAGTCCTTGAATTCAGAAGCTTGCAAGCCATGAAGATCACATTGGGAGGATAGCTAGAGGCACATAAAGATGGGTATCAAATTACCTCAGTTCATGACGAAGTGATGCAAACCCCCACCACATCCTAGGGCTCGCACAACCTCCCATTGTAGGATTATTCACAGTATGTCTCTGAATCATCTCTCGGGCTCCTACTGAGCCCTCAAATTCTTATGCCAGAGGCCTTTTCCCCTTACCCTGTGTGCAAATTCAAGTTCACGAGGGTCTATTTATCCATGCAAAGAAATTCACATGACCTTAGGCCAAGTATGTGGGTTGATACCCTTGAATGGTGTGAACTAAGACACTTCGGGACTCTGGAGTTCGAGAGTTATGACAACAATACACGACGTTCCTCTCGGACACCAAAATAGTGTATGAACGAACAAATGGAAGGATTGATGGTCCTCAACATATGTCGGTATCTATGGTTTACAGATGTTTCAGGCCTCTGAACTTTGGGAGATTTACCTACTACAACATGTAACTACCCGTAATTCATGAACTTCGAACAGATAGATCGGATGACTAACGCTTTCCTCAGATCAACGATGGATATGTGCTCCATGGTTCAAGCTTCAGAACCTTCCACAAATCAACACATCATATCATCCATAGTGTCAAATTGGTGAGCTCGCGAAGGGCATGATCAATGGTCCCCCTATCCTCTTGAATGGACGGTTGGGATCTACTCCAGCCTTCGAGCCTTTGGGAGTTATCGACCCAACCCAACTTACACCTTCATTCCTCTGCAGTACCAAATATTTGAATTATTCGATCCACTGACACGTGTCTCTTCGTGCTGATGGTTAAGATTCATTATAGGATTCAGAAATTCAAGAAGCTTGCACACTTCCACAATCACACTCAAACTCTTATGGATATTCTAACTTCCAAACTACTATGGATCCATGGACATGTGTCCCCTTAATAGGACGTTATAGATATTCTCTGGTTTCGAGGACTTCGAGAAACTTTCCTCCTTTGCTCAAACCACATGGAAAGCTATGAATACACGGAGTTTGAAGAAATTCAGGAGTTAACACCCATGATACTTTCCCATATCCGACGGTTAGGAAAGATATGCTCCTCCTCAGGCAGATCTCATGCACTCGACCTTGAAAATGAAAGGATTCTTCCCTTTAAAGATTATGGTCTCTCTTTCTCCTGAGCTTTAATACTCAAATGATTTGGTTCTTCTATGCACACCTTGCAATCCTTTGAAAACTTGACACTTGAATATTTCTGGAAAATCTTCTCACCCACTCCTTGCATTTGTTTCCTTGAGAATATTCAACAATTCGATATTGTTGGCCCTATGCATGACTTGGAAGGTTATTCTCAAGATCCTATATTGAGATGAGTATGTGTGCACTCCTTGCACTCACCCTGCATAATTTCATGTTATGTCTTCTAAGCTTCTGAGTCTAACAATGACTCTGCCTTCACACTCCTTGTGTGGGTATTGTGCACTCCTTGCACCAGTGCTTTATAAGAGAAACAATTTAAACTTACAAAACAATATAGGTTCATTCAATTAACCATGAAATGCATACACAGACATACAAAACACATAAAGAAAATAACATGAAATTACCAAATTAACTCATAAGAAAACATGTACAAACTCAAAGTCTGAAAGCAATCCTCCTCTATTATATTCCTTCAGCAAAGAATTCTTACAAAGAGTTCTTGCAACTCTCAACTTCTCCTTGAAAAACAATTCTCAATAAACTTTAGCAACAAAATATAATTGTCTTCAACATTCTCATTTGAGCATATATTACATATATTTATACATGGAGGGGCTTCGTGAGCCTTCCTACCGACTTCTCTAGTGCTATAACATCATAATTAAAACATTTCAACACTAAGATTTATTACAATAAATGATATTTACAACCCAGATACGAGTTGATGCTCAATATCTGTACAATCCTATAGCTTATTAAAGACATTACAATCCTTGGCGATCTCATACAATAGTTGTTTGCTCAAAACATTAAAACGATATGAATTATAATTCTTTCAAAACATAAATGATGTGCTCTCCTTTCTAGATACCAAATTTTTTTTTAACGTGCGCTTGATGTTGAGTTGTCCTCCACTTTCCTCAATGAACGTTGTTGTTGATGCTACTGCATCATACTCCTATGGAAAAATATTCATGGACTCGTGTCCATGAGATCCTGCACTGTCTTTCCATGGCTATGGATATCAGCTTCAGTTGTGCAACTGACATCTTTTGTTGGATGGCCCTTCCACTTAACCTGATACTCATAATAAATCTTCCTTTTGGTCTTCTTAGAAATCCTTTGATCTAAGATCTTCTCGATCTGTAGCTTCTTTTCTATGGGCATATATCGTTTCCACCAAATCTCCTCTTGACCATCTATATCATCCATCTTGTAAGGATACAAGTCTGTTACGTTGAATATGGGTGATATTCCAATTTATTCAAGCAAATCAATGTCATAAGAATTCGCAAAAAATATTCTGAGGATCTCACAAGGTCCTATATTCTTCATCTTCATCTTGTTATACTTTCCTTTTAGAAATATCGCTTTTCTCATATGTACCAAAACATGATCTCCAACTCTAAAATGGACTTCTCTTCTTCTCTGGTCTACTCTACTTTTGTACTTCAGGTTTCTACTTTGTAGTTATCCCTTAATATGATCATGTAATTTATCCATCTCTATGGAAAAATATTATGCTCCTGCACTTGAGAACTCATCTCATCCAAAATATATTAACTCTGGAATTCCTCTTGGATGCATTCCATACATTATCTGGAATGGTATTTGACTAGTGCTCCTATTTGGTGATTCATTATATACAAACTCTAATTGGGGAAGAATTTAATCCCACTAGTTGTTATGGTGAGTGACCAAACTCCTCAACAGGTTCCCTAAACTTCGATTTATCACTTCATTCTGTCCATCAGTTTGAGGATGATATGATGAACTAAAAGAAAAAAAATTCCCCATCTTCTTCCACATTTTTCTCCAAAAGTGTCCCACAAACTTAGTGTCCTTGTGTGAAACTATGCTCCTTGGAAATCCATGTAATCTCGCAATATCCTTGAAAAACATATTTGATATGTTAATAACATGATTGTTTTTTTTAAATGGAATGAAATGTGCCATATTTGAAAATTTGTCAATAACCAAAAAGATTGAATCATTTCCTTCTGGGTTATAGGCAATCCCAGAACAAAATCCATACTTGTATCATCCCATGGCCTGACTGGAATAAGAAATGGTTGATACAGTCCAGTGTTATACTGCTTTCCTTTAGCATACTCTAAAATCCTACATTTTTCCACAAATTTCTTTACATCAGACCTCATACCTGGCCATAAATCCTAAGAAATCAACTGCGCATATGTCTTATCATGGCCGAGATGTCTAGCCAAACCTCCACTATGCTTTTCCTTCAACAAGTTATCCCTCATTGAGCATTTCAGGATACACAACTGACTTCCTTTGAATAAAAGTACACCTTGGGTCAGATATTCCATCCACTTATTTTTTTCCCTCAATAAAAGGTTCTTTCATGCTTCATAAGCTTCCTTGAAACATGGATATTCTTGATACATCTATGTGAGGTGTTCAAATCCTAGGGTCTCCACTTGAAATTTATGCAAGATTGAACATATCCTACTCAAAGAATATGCAACTTTGTTAGTGTTCCCACCAATATTATTAATAAAAAAAGTAAAATTATGCATTACTTCTACCCATTTGGCATGTCTCTGATTCAATTTCTCTTGTCTGGTTATAAACTACAATGTTTGATTATCAGAATATAAAACAAACTATTTCAGAATAAGATAATGCCTCCATGTTTTCAAGGCATGAATCACAACATAAAATTATTTATCATATGTGGAATACATCCTTTTAACATTATTCAGTGTCTCACTGAAATAAGCAATCAACTTATTGTCTTGACTTAAAACTACGCCAATGGCTACTTCACTAGCATCACATTTAACTTAAAATCTCTTTGCAAAATATGGAAGAACTAGAATAGGTTGTTCTATTATCTTGGATTTTAACAATCTAAATCCTTTATTATCTTCATTTTTCCAATTAAAATACTTATTCTCCTTCTTTATGGTTTCCAGTATAGGTCCACAAATACTACTCAAATTCCTGATGAATTTCCTATAAAAACTCACCAATCCATGAAATATTCTTACCTCAAACACACTTCTTGGAGAAGGCCAATGTCTTATTTCCTTCACCTTCTTTGGGTCCATGTTCAACTCATTTGAGGAGCTTACCAATCCCAAATATATAAGTTTTTTTTTCATGAAAGAACATTTTCCCAAATTTACTAACAACTTCTCTTGCATCAGCTTGTCAACACCATCTTTAAATGCCTCAAGTGTTCTCCTTTAGTCTTACTGAAGATTAAGATATCATCTAAATAAACAATTACAAACTTACCAATAAACTATTTGATTAATTGATTCACCAACCTCATAAATGTACTTTGCGCATTTGTTAAACCAAATGGCATAAACAACCACTCATACAATCCATCATTCATTTTGAATGTCATCTTGCATTGATCTCCTTCTTTCATCCTTATCTGATGGTAACCACTCTTCAATTCTATCCTAAAACAATAACTAGCTCCAGTTAATCAATCCATCAAATCATGCATTCTAGGTAAAGGGAATCTATACTTGATGGTTATCTTGTTGATGGCTCTTGAATATGTGCACATTATCAAACCTCCATCTTTATTTGGACTCAATGCAGTTGGTATGACACACATACTCAAACTTTCTCTGACTAAACCCTTATCCAACAATTCTTGGACTTGATTCTTGACCTCTTCATTCTCTCGAGGTGTCAATCTGTTCACTGATTTATTTGGAAAACTTTCTCCTAGAATAAGGTTAATATGGTGACTAATACTCATGATGGGAGGTAAAGAGTGAGGTAACTCATCCACCACAATATCAGAAAACTCATCCAATAATTCCTAGACTTGTATAGGAAAATCATCCATAGATATACTTGTGAGAATGACTCTCAGCCTACCTACAATAGAAAATTTCATTTCCTGTTCTTTCTTGACGTCTTTCAAGAGTTCCTTCCCACTCATGAGAAGTATACCTGGAATTGCTTCTTCTTTGACTCCTTTATCTTCTATTGGAAGCAAGATATGTTTACACCCATTCTTCTCCAGCGTATAAGTGTTCTTTCATCCCTCATATATGACATTCCTATCATAGTTCCACGGTTTTCCTAGTAGAACATGAAAAACATCCATGGGTATGACATCACATATAAATTCATCATTATAAACTCCTATTTTAAATTCAACTTTACATTGTGGACTTACCATTACATGATGTCCTTTCTGCAACCATGATACATTCTACAAATTCGGATCTGTTGTTGTCTCCAACTTTAGTTTTTCCACCATCTTTGTGGATACTAAATTATTAGTACTTCCACTATCTATAATCACCTTGCATACCCTATCTCTGGTATTGAAAGAAATTCTAAACGGATAGTTACTATGGAATGGTTCTCTTACCTCTTTCATTAGTTTTATGATAAATTTCCTCATCATGAATGGTATCCCTTCTTTTGCTTCTTCTGCTTTCATCTATGCCTCTACATTCTTCTTCTGTACTTTAGAAACGTGAGCTTCTCCACCTCCCATATTTTTTCTCTCAAGACATGTGCCCTATATTTCCATAGGCATAAAACTTCACTTCTCCTTCTTTGCCTCTTTCACTTCCTCTGGGAAAATAGGTTCTTCCACCATAGTGTCCCCCTTGAAAACTACATTCTCTTTCCGTTTGACTGTGATATCTTCCAGCTTATGGTCTGGGCTTCTGGAACTTTTCTTTGACTATTCCTCTTCCTTTGATTGTACTTTTTCCTTTGTTTCTTTGACTCTACTTTCTTTCCAACTTTTATTCTTCTTTCAGGGATACCTGATAAGAATCCTCCACTTTTCTCATAGTCATTAGGTTGATTTCATCCTAAATCTCATATCTCAAGCCATTAATATACTTGGAAACCTTTTCCTCATCATTATCTCTATGTCTTTCTCTAATGTTCAACTTATAGAAGTCTTCAACCTACTCCTTCACCGAAAAACCTTTTTGTCTTAGGTTCTGTAGCTTCCTAAACAAATTTACTTGATAATATTTTGGTATGAACATAGATTTTAATTTAACTAACATTCTATCCAAACTCTTGAGTTTGGAATTACCTTTGCATCTTCTTGCAACACTTAATTAATCCCACCATAATGTTCCATGTCCTTTCAACCTAGTCACAACATGATTCACTTTCTTTTCATCGTCAATATCCACATAATAGAAGTACTTTTCTAAAGAACTTACCCAGTCAAGAAGTTATTCTACATTTAAATTACCCTCATAGGTTGGGACCTGTATTTTCGCTTTGGTTCCCATCTTGACAACAACTCTCAGTAGTCGCTCCTCTCTTGCTTGTTCTCCTGCAACTTATTAAGCTTCTACATCTTCATTTTAACTTTCAATGACATCACCAGCATCAGGTTCTCTTCTCTACACTATCTCCATGGTATCTGACCTTGCACAAAGTTGTAACATCTCCTCTTCCATGGCCTCATTTACCACTAGTTTGTGTATGTGTATGCTTGGTGGCATGATTCCAAGTTTTCTCCTTTATACCTTTTCCTGTTGTCTACAGACAAAATTAGTGCTCTCATACCACTTGACGCAAGCCCCCACTACCTCCTGAGGCTCGTACGACCTCCTGGTATAGGATCATTCATAGTATGGATACAAATCATCTCTCAGGCTCCTATTGAGCCCTCAAATTCTTATGCCACAAGAATTTTCTCCTTACCTTGCACACAAATTCAAGTTCATGAGGGTATATTTATCCATGCAGAGAAATTTA
>JZKD02S0521094.1:189941-203205 GCA_000966675.3 Picea glauca | reverse complement strand
CCACACATAATCATGGGTATACCTTCCAGTGACCCCCAATATACGATCCGACCACTACAAATAGTTGAACCACGGAGGGATAATCTCCGTAACTCACCCGAATGCGACCTCGTGCATAACCCTTGTGTGAGAGGGGGATCCCAAGCAGACTAATACGACAATTGGATTTAACTCTCCCTACTGCAAGATACTAATTTTGTTTGATAGCTTTGTAAAGTTATCCTTTCAACCTATTCCAAATCCCTACACCTTAAACTAATGTAGGTTTGCTAACAAAGATGNAAAAAGTCTGATAAATTTTAGTTAAGCATTGATTTTAATGGTTGTTGTTTACTCAGAGGGTGTACAGAAGTGAAACCAATGGAATGATGACTCGATTCCCAAAAATATGCATGAAATATGATAAGCAATTGTTTCTTTTCAATGAATACCTATTTAAGGGAAAGAGGAAGAGTCGTTTTCACTATCAAACACTCGATAAGGAATGCCCTCAATCAATTTTGTTCTCAATCAAATCCAATATGATGCTACAACATTTCAGAAATGCAAAATAATCATTAAGATCTACTTTTTTCATTTGTATACGATAATCAATTCAATGCAAAATTTCTCCTGTCAACTACCCTTTTAGATAAAGGAGATTCAGACAAGAAAACGCAGATTTCGCACAAACAACACACCCTTTTGCAATCAAACAAGAGAAAGAAAACCAAAAATGCAAAAGGAAGGAGAAATATTTTGGATCATATGACCTCAAAGAACCAAAGGAGAAGAGTTATAGACTTCAGATGTCCTTCACTAGAGTTCTCGCTCAGTCAGATAGGAGAGAAGAAAGCAAGGGATTGATTTCAAGCTCTCAACAAAAAAAACTCAAAAAGAATGAAGAAGGGCATAAAATATGAACAATAAGGTGTTTACTTCTCAAGAGGAAGCATGTCAAAGGTCAAAATAAGGACCATTGAATCACAAAGAAGCTCAGCAAGTGAAAAAATAGGGTCTGGACCTCCAAAAAATGGAACTTTTGAAGAGATTTTGGGCAAAAACGGGTTGGCGCTCTGGTATAAGGGCCACCAGAGCATTATATATCTCTTCCCAATAGCTTAAGGGAGCGATGGTGCTCTTCTAACAAGGCAGGGGAGAGTTGGAGTCCTAAAGCACAGAAAAAAGTCCAAAAAAACCCAAAATTCAGTCAAATTTTCACAATCATGCTGAGTGTGATGGGGTAAAGAATCAATCAACAAATGCAATCGGATATAAAGGGGTGAACAAGGCCTAAGAAAAAAAAATGTAATACAAGGTCTTATGAGGAAAAATCAAAACTAAAATTTTCGATTCGATCTCCCCAGTGGAGTCAGCAGTTTCTATTGAAGGAAAATCTCCCTACGGACAGGTAGATCTCCTCAAAAAGCTAGACTCTTAACTCTAAGCCAGAAAGTGCTTATCATGGTCACTGACTTCCTTTTAGATCTAGGTGGACTAGTGTGTTAGGAGGAAGGATAAAAGAAGTACCTTTTACCGGTGTTTGTCCCTGCATGCTCTGAGTTGAGCTCCAATCTTTCGCTCCTCGATGAGCCTTGTAGACAAACAATAGTACGACCACTTCCTACTGTATTAACATTAGTCTGAAATAGGTCTATCTAATAAAGAGACTAATTCATGTGATATTAAACACAAATTATAAAGAAAGGGTCCAAGCAAATTATATTAATGAGGACAAAACATTGCTTACATCCCTAGATGAATTGCAACAGTTCTGCTAAGTCCTCCTTGTCTACCCCTTGCTCAAAAGATCCATGATCCGACTGATGATAGCTTCACTGATTTCTCCCTATGAGATCATAGGTCTCTTGCTTCCAAAATATCTTTGTTCCAGCACCACTTATGAGATCATAAGTTTGGTGTGATTCTCTCTTTCCACTCCCCTTTCACCATTAGAAAGCTTGCTTATATAGCTTTGGAGAGGCTCAACAACTTGAGATATCCTTGGGGAAGGTGAGGATTTTCCTCCTTCAGTTGAGGATCTACCCTAAGATCATGGCTTGACTAGGGAATTCGAATGCAACTTCCTTCCAAACTTGAAAGATCCTCCCCTTATTCTCCTCAACGGGCCAATCACTACCCATATTAGACAACGCTCCCTCAGAAGGGGCATCGGGGCATTATAACGCTCCCTAGGAGTCTCAAGGGGAGCGCCAGCACTCCAAATATGGGTATCTCTCCTTCAGAGAGGTTGTTTGTTGTTATAACACTCCCTAAGACGTTATAGGGGAGCACCAGTGCTCCTAAGGCTGATGTAGAGGAGGGCTCTCCTTCAAAACCCTAGTTTAAGAGCTCCTTTCAGGTGGTAAGAGTTCCTTGACTTTAGTTAATCATTCTCCCCCCTCCAAATCAAGTGTCTGAGGTATTCTAAGTGTCTCCTTAGTGTCGTCATCATGGCAGTATGCTTTGTTTGATGTTTGCGACACTTGTGAATGACATGCGACACTTGCGACACTTATCGAAGCGAGCAATATTGAAGTGTAACAAGGAGTATGATGCAGGAGCATCACAAGAAAGAACAAAGTGGAGGACAGATCAATACGCACCAGCACACATTTTGAAGATATTTTGAATTTCAAAAGGATGAAACTTTAATGTAATATTTGAAGAGACATAAGTTCTCTTAAATGTTTTAGGAATTATAACATAGATCTTGAGCGATTTATCTCATCTGTCGGTTATAGACAATTAATGTAATCAATGTAAAGTAGATGTAAGCTTTAATTCGATTCGATAGCTTAGAGTTGTAGGAGGGAAAACTTAATAAAGCTCCCTCATATGTATGGTATTGTATCATTATTCTCATATTGTAAGAGTAGAGTTGTAGAACAAGAGAGAAGAGGAGAACAAAGACTGTAGAAGTTGTATAAGGAGATAGTTGTTGCTATAGAACCCATGTACAGAAGTACTTGAGTTAATATGAGAATTCTTTGACTCAATTTCATGGTGTGGTTATGAGTACTTCTTGCATCTATTTAATGGTATGTTTACAATCTACTTATATGCTCTGTTATGCATTTATTTCAATGCTTTGTGTGTCTAATTTAATGTTGAATTTATGAAGTTTGTGAGAGGGAGAGTATGAGTTTCAATTGTTTCTCTTCCTGAGAGTTCCTGCAAGGAGTGCAGTGAAAGTCTGCAAGGAGTGCGTTGACGAGATTCTGAGTTTTACCT
The DNA here is from genome assembly GCA_000966675.3 of Picea glauca. Lineage (NCBI taxonomy): Eukaryota > Viridiplantae > Streptophyta > Pinopsida > Pinales > Pinaceae > Picea > Picea glauca. The sequence continues at coordinate 199,992 of JZKD02S0521094.1, read as the reverse complement.
CAAGAAAGCCGAGGAGAGATAGAGTTGTCCTCATACCAACATAAGTGCAAGTAGAACACAGAGCCAAGCAAGCTGTGCGTAGGCCAGGTTAAAGTCTTAGAAATGTTTCCAACCAAGTGAGTGGTTGAAGAAATGTTGTTGCAAGGAGTGCACAGAGTTGGAATATTTCAGATAATCAGAGATTATCGTGAAGGCCGCAAGGAGTGCGTGTGAGAGTCCTTTAGAATCTTTGAGTTTGTAGCAATATTCAAGCTCAGGAAGGATAGAGACTTGGAAATTTCAAAGGAAGGACGAGGGTCAAATTCACCTCGCAGAAACCAAGCTCGGGAGGAAGGACTCCAAGTTAATTGGCAAGGAGTCTTTGAGAATTTGAACAGACGGTTGAGTTTCTCAGAGTAAGAAGCGTAGATATTTGTGGACTGTTGGATCTAGGGGATCAACGGGGAGGTTAAGACTGAGTGTCTTTCAACACTCACAAGCTCGGGACGATTCACATCCATCATATCTAAATCAATGAGAGTTGTTGATTTGGCACTTGAGATATCGACATTTCACAAGTTGGAAGTGTGGAGCAAGTTGTTTTTGGGAATCCCCAATACATGAAATCCCGACGTGATCTAGACCATCAGATCTTAGGAGGTTCAAGACCGTTGATATGTGGATAGGAAGTCATGATTTCATACTTCGGGAAAAGGAGAAGAATTTTATTGCGAATTCGTAAGTCGCGAAATCCTGACACGCTTAGAGGTGTGACCGCAGGACTTGACTGGAAGTCATATGGTGGAAGCATAAGGGAGTATCTAGTGGACCATTAGCCATTTTTTGGGTTTTGGGAATTGATGGAATCAGGGGGTCGGGGGGGCTCACAATAGAAATTCCGAAGTCATGAAATCTGAAACACCTTTTCTAGTTAAGTCAGTGGTCACGCGAGTGGTCATGCAGAGTAGGGGTTCACGCCTAGTGATTGTTTGTGTGGGCATAACTTATAGAAGGACATGTGGTATTATATGTATTGAAGGTTCCAATGAGAACTGAATATCCATTTCAACTCAGGGAATAGGAAGATAAAAAAACCAGGATGTCACACGGACCTTGCTGAGGTAGGGGTATTGCGTCAGGGGTGTAAGGCAATCTTTGATGAAGTGTAATGTTAAGGCCCTTCTTTATGTGAAATCATTGGTTCTAAATCTCAAATTACTTTGTGTGTGGCTTATGGGGCCTGGTGGACACCCTTATGGGGCTTGGTGGACACACCTATAGGCCTAACTAGTTGTTGATTCAGCGAATGACCAAAAAATTATTTTTTTTAAACCTATTTTAAAATTTTAAATTGAATAATTTTTTTAAACATATTTCAAAATTTAAATGATAATACAATTTTGATTATATTTTATTTATTTTTTTATTTGAAATATTTATTTTTTTATTACAACTATTGGCTACTTTCCACTTTATGTGAAACTTATATCACAATTAAATAAATTTAACAATCAATAAAAAAAATTGAATAATTTCATATTTATATGTTATATGATGATGATGATTAACGTCCACTATGACCGAATTGGTCTATCAAACCTTAAGAGGGTAAGTTAATACTTCTGATTCCTTAGAATTTTGTTTTTGTGCTCAAAAAATAGTGTGACAAATATTTTGAAACTAAGATCTAATATGGGTATAAGCTGGACAATCTAAAAGAAAGTGTTTTTCATATTCAACCTTGTTAGTGTCACAAAGGTGACACACTCTTTCATCCCATGACGTTTTAGGAATTGACAAATTCCCAATTTCACTATGGAGCTCGTGAGAATTTTTTCTTATCTTAGCAATGCTTATTTTTTTCTTTACGCTTGGGAAAATAGATAGATAATTTTGATATTCTAGATTATGGTTGATTACATCATTATAATACCTTAATTTTCTTTTTTCCTCTAACTCTTTATCACACCACATTTTCTCCTTAAACTTTGATTTGACAATTTTCTAAATAGTATCTTTATTCTACAAAATGTTTTCTTCCATGATTCCCCAATAGTTTAGCCAATACTAGGCATCTTTATGCCATCCTCACTTGAGTCGATGGTGGTTACAAATTGATTTTGAAGCAATTTTATGAAGTCTCTTGTCTTCCATTTTTTTAACTTGTTCTTATACATTAGGTATCTAGTCATAGCCATGCTCTCAATGAGGGAGAGACTTGTTTCAAAGAGGACGATGGGATAGGGCATATTTCCTTTAATTTTGATATTATAGGTTATAAAATTATTTTTTATTTTCTCTATATTTCTCCAGGATTCATGAGAGCTACTACATCCCCATACTTCACATCCATAAATAATAACAGGTGTAACAAGAGTCTCAAAGAGGAGTTTCATCTTATCTCAACTGCAAATATTAGTTGATTTACAATTGTTTTCAAGCCCATAATAAGATTTCCATCCCCCAATAATCCTTTTCCCAATGTTATAATTCCAATTGAGGTTGTGGTGAATATCAATTCCAAGATATTTGTATGAAGTCACTTCCTCAAATTTTTTGTTTTCATATATGAAGGTATCATAAGTGATCTTATTGGATTTAATAATCATGACCTTAGTCTTATGAGTATTAACAATCATACTCATATTGGAGAAAAAATACTTCAGGATTCTTAGTTGGTTTTCAAGATCACGGGGACTCATTGCCATAAGAACGATATAATCAACATAAAGACTAAGATTGATGACTATACCATTGAGAGTAGGGCCAACACAACCTTTTTTTTCCAAGCAATCTTCTAACTTGTCAATGTATATGCCAAAAAGGGTATAGGACAACGGACAACCTTGTTTGGCTCCAATATTGTAGTTAATCTCTTTTGACCATCCCTCAGTGTTTTTAAACTTAGAAATAACGTTCTCATACATCCTTATTGCAACAACCCTCAACTCGAGAGGCAATTTTATCTCTTCCAACCTATTCCAAAGGTTTTTCCTACGAACCATGTCAAAATCTTTTCTAAAGTCAACAAAACAACAAAAAAAATGGTTTTAGTATTGTAGAACTCCTCTGCAATGATCCTAAAGGTAACGAGATGGTCCACAGTTGAATGATATTTCCTAAACCCGACCTAACCTTTACCTCTTTCACAGTGACTTTCTTTCCAAAGGCTAATATTCTTTTCCAAAACAATTCCATAAAGCTTGGCTAAAATTGGGCTAATCATAATGGTCCTGTAATTAGAGGGAATGTTTCTATCCCCATTTTTAAAAATAGGAACAATGATGTTTTGTGTCTAGGTTTTATGGAAGATTTTCTTGACTTCTAAATTGAAGAGATTGTTTATGTGAGGGATAAGGATAGATCCTCTGAGTTTAAAATTTCAGCTTGGTAGCCTTCAACGTCCTTGGCTTTCCCATTTGCAAGTCGCTTAACCCTGAACTCTATGTCATCTAAAGAAAAAACTTCTTATTTTGTAGGGACAATAGGAATGGTGTCCATGGCATTAGGGAACTCGTAAAGAATTTAAAGCTAGGAATTCTAGTCCCTTAAGGGAATCCTATTATTTTCTTTAGTATTGCGGTTTGGAATTTGGCTCCAAAACTTCTTAGGATCTAGATTATATAGTTGTGAAAGTTTCTCTTGCCTTTTATTGATATAGTTCATTTTTTTCCTTTTAATTAGGGATTTGTACATATTGATCTTATCGAGTTTTAATGACTCCTTAGAAGGATCCCTAATGGATTTCCTATCAATTTTACATTCTTTATGATACCAAGGGTTGGTCATTCTATTATTCTTTTTATAGGAAACCTTGAAAGAGAACTTGTTAATAGAAGTGAAAAGGGTAGTTGTAACATTATGATAGAGTTCTTCAATATTGTCCTTATAAGTTAGGAGATTTAATTTACTATTTAAATTCTTTAAGAAAAGGTCAACTTTACTTTTGTCAAAGTGCAATTTCCTTTGATTATCAGAATTCTCTTCAATGGTGCTTCTGTGCATTGAAAAGTTTAGAGTTAGGGTTAAATGTTTATTATCACAATTGGGTTCATGATCATTTAGAAGGTCAAAAGTTGTTATTTGGTTGGAAACGAGAATTTCAGATATTATATAATATATGACACTACTACCTAGCCCATGAATACAAGTCATCTGGTTGGAGTGAAGTTTGACCAGTTCATCACTCTATTACAAATTATTAAGTCTTGAGAACTGCGGAGCTTAACCACCTCAATGCCAAACAAATTCTCAATTAAATCTTAAAAACTTCTTTTATATCTATAATTTCATTTTTTTAATTTCAAATTACAATAATTATTTTAATAATAAATTGTAATTAACATTAAATTACACAATTTCAATAAAATGAACATTAAAACGTCCAATCCAATATCCATTGAGTTTCATACCATCTAGCAAGTCCGATAAAAGTGCACTACACAAAGATTCTAAAACCTAGGAATTTTTCATGCATTGTTTTTCAATATATTTTCGTGTTTTCAATTTTATAAATAGTACATTATTCAATAATCTTTAAAATGGTAAATACAATTTGGCTTCAGGGTATTAGGATTCAAAGTTTAAAATCATATTTAATTTTAAAGAGGTATTATTGGGAAATAATTTGTTTTTATATTTATTATAATGTTTTTTTTTCTGTTTTTTTATTAATTTTACATAGTATAAACAAAATTTATTTTTTATTTATTATAATGGATTTTTTAATCTTTTTATAAATTTAGCATAGAAACATTCTTACATAAAGATATTGTGTCGTTATATTTTTCTATTTATACATTAAAAATAAGATTTTAATAATAAGATTTTGAATTTCATTAAAAATAAAATTTTAATAATAAAACTTTTCAATTTCACCAAAAATTTTAAAAGGATTTTGCTCATGATTAATTTTTTTTTTTTACATTTTAGCAATATTTATTTGAGGGCATGGAAAATCCTTAAAATTGAAATTTGACTAATATATAAAAACGTCATAAATGATGTCTATGCTTATATTTTTCTTTTATCTATTAATTTTAGATATAGTCAAATTTCAATTTCACATGCTTTATTTTTGATATACTTTAGTGATATATTTCCATCTGATAATTTTTTAGGTTATTTGAATTGAAATGTGTCTGCCCCTTCTTTAATCTCAAGAACTCTATTAATCGTGGACAAGAATATGGGAGACATCGTGGATAAGTGGCAGAAGCTATGTGACACGTCAAATCATCCGAGTTGAGGCACCAATGTGGTACTGTTGAATTCAATGATAAAGATCCAAGTAGTGATGAAAGATTGAAGCTTAGAACAAAATAATAATAATATGCTAGAGAATTTGTAATCTTTCTTAATTTCCATTAAAACTTATGTCACGATTGAACAAACATATATTCAGATTTCCAAAATATTGGAGTTCCATTTTTATCAACAATTTTAGACTATGTCTGATCCAAGTGGATATTGGTGGCCACCCATCTGTTTCAATTGGTTTATTTTTCCAGTTTTTAGTTCAATACGTTCTTCTATACTTATTTGTAATTGTGGGTTCTACACTTTCGGGGTTGTCTATAGCTCTACACATCTTCTATGTGGATATTGGTGGCCTTCCACCTAATCCAACTGGATTATTTTGTATGTTTTTGTGTCTTGACACATCTTGTTGTACTTCTAGGGTTGTTTTGGTGCCTTAAATAGTGTTATTTTGGTTCTCCACATTCAAATTGTGAACAAATTTAGTGTTTGACAACGTAATGCATAGTTCTCGAAAATACCTTTCCAACAAGCGATCATACGCCTAAAACAAAGATCATATGCAAAAATTATGACCCCGAGAACTTAATATACTAACTTACCCAAATGGGGCCCACCTGACTTTTGACATTTCATCTACTAGGGTTAGGTTTTTGGATGTCTAGGGTTTTGATATTCTTTTTTAACATAAAAGGGCGTTTAGAGCCTCATTGTAATCATCTTCTTGTGAATGAGTGTAGCCATCACATCTCTTCTCAAAGATAAAGCTGTCACCATTCTAGCGAGTCTTGCACTCTGTATTTTTATAGTCTCTTTACAATTCTTTAATTAATAGAAATCAAGTATTGTTGTATTTATCTATTTATGGAAATTTTCATGAGTAGCTCATTGTAATTTATCAGCTTTCATTTCATTCCGATCATAATCTGGATCAGTGGTATCAAAGCAGGCTGCTCTTGATCATTTTTCAGTGCATGTCCCCGACGAGGTCCGAGTATATCCAGTTGGGTCTTGAGTTTGTCTCTCTTGAGGAAAATCACTCTTGCATGCCCAAGAAACACTCGATGGTGGAAGAAAAGAAAAATGGTGGAGAAAAAGATTCTATTAACCTGTTCCTTAAGAAAACTCTCGCGCGACATAGGGACGAAATGATGGAGAATTTTGCACACATTCTTCAACGCCTGTCGATAGAAGCAAGTCCATCTTCATCAAGATACCATTTTGAAGGAACCTCTCCCTTTAGTGTACAACTTAATTTTGATATTCCCATATTTGAAGGTCAGATAGATGCGGATGCCCCCCAAAAATGGTTAAATCTATTAGAAGATTATTTTTCTGTTCAAAATTTTTCCTATAGGGAAAATATCACCTTCACACTCCTCAAGGCTCTCCCCCATGTAAAACATTAGCGGGAAACTTACTGAGAGCAAAATTCCATAGAAGAGTCTAGAATATATCGGGTCGAGCCCACTTGGTATTTTTTTGTGGATGAGGTCAAAGAACAATACTATCATGTTGATAACTATGAAGACTAGTACATCAGATGGACCACACTGCGGCAAGAGAAGAGCCAAACAATGTCGAAGTTCATAAATACTTTCCATACCTTGCACACCAAGCTGGGTATCAAAGACTCTGAGCGACATTTGGTTCCAAAATACCGTGGGGCTCTACATAGGTACATACAAACCAAAATGGATTTCCTAAACATCTCATCATTGGGAGATTCCTACCCATATTCTCTCAAAATCAAGAAGAAATATAGGCACTAGAACAAATGGGAATTTGGGTCTGCAAATATGCAACAACCAAAGCACAGTAAATACGACTCCAACCAACAACCTATAGAAAACCATTCCAAGAAACAAGACAAAAAGGGTAAAGTAAATATGAAGAATGACACTAGGAAGTGGTGTGACTTCCACAAAATCCCCTGGCACAACACCGATGAATTTCGCTCGAAACAATCATTGGTGGTCGAGTTCAAAGACATGGAGCCGAACATTTATTCATAATTTGATCTAGAAAATATTGAAAATGGATAGATCATCGATGAATACCCCACTTTGATTATTGTGACAACAACAATTCAACCAGAAGAATCAGTAGATCCTGAAGAGGGGGAGCGCCTCTTCCATTCACAGATGTGGGTGAAGAGGACCCAGTTTCATTTCATTGTTGATAACGACAGCCAGAAGAATCTCATCTCATATAAGTTTGTCAAACAGTTGGGGTTGTTGACAACACCACACCCGTAGCCATACAACATTGGGTGGATTCACCAGGGATGAGATCTTTGTGTCAGCCATCAATGTTGCCTATCCTATGGCATCCAACCCTTCAAGGATGAGGTACTATGTGATGTTTCTCATGTTGATGTATGTGATGCAGTTTTGGGCCAACCATATATGTGGGGATGTCATGTTGTCTATGAGTCTAGACCCTATAGTGTCATTATTACTCTAGGAGGTCATCTCTATCGGATACGAGATATAGTTCTGACTACTGTGCCACCAAAACAATGTCGCAAGGTAATCTATCATACTGCAAAATTCATCATCTTCATAGCCTATTCAAAGGATGCATAAAATACCACGACAACCACTGTATTGACAATTAAAATTGCAATGAGGATTTAACTCGCAAAGTATTGCTTGAGCCTATTAATTATAAGCCAATAACATATATAATACTAGTAGGTGGGACCCCCTTGTAGATTGGGAGATTGGATCTGGTTCTTATTCCATTTTTATGCAATTGTTCGACATTGCTTACATGTTTGAGTATGATTGATGATCGATGTTGGTTCTATTCGCGACAAATGGACGATGGGTAATTCATGATTGTTTTGTTGGTATAGGCTCTAATGTTGTGTTGAAATGACTTATAATGTCCATTGTTACCTTTCCATTCACTCCTTGAATTATTACTTGTGCCACCTGCAAAATATAGATGTTAGTAACGACAAATAAGAGAGATTGAAAAGGAAGAAGAGTAATTGAAAATAAATAAGGCAATGTGAACAAAACCCACAAAAGGTGAAGTATGCTACTATGTTATACAATGTTGCACTATACATTTGGAGTTAATGAAAATGGTATTAATCCAAACTAACGATGAAAATGGCTATGCCATATATTGAGTCATGTAAAGGCATGTGATATGCGTTATATTATGGTAGGAAGTGGTAAAATGTGACATAGGGTGTTGCTTCTGGAAAATAGTGGACGTTGGTTTCGATGCATGGTTTAATTGAATGAATTAATGGATTAGTGGGCTAGCGTGTACTAATGAATTGAATGAATGAAGGTTGGAGGTGACGTAAATTTATTGCATGTCACCCCATACCACTTCCACTGGCCATCACCCTGGATATTGTTCAATTGTGTTTGTTGTGGTTAACTTCAATTTTCAAACAAAGGGAGAACTGCTCGACCAAAATCGCATTTTTAAGGATTTCGTGGTTACATGTATGAATTTTCTCCATCCATGAACCCACTCTAGTTATGAAATAGATTTTGTCTTGGTGATCTATGGGTCTGTTCTTTTCTTAATATTGGCAACTGTGAAAAATTGTGATAATTTTATGGAATGAATGGTTGGTATGGTTTTCATTGAAATAATGTTTGAAGTCATAGTGTTATTGATCGTTCTAAGTGTTAGAAGCCATGAAGGCTCTTTTTCATTCTTATTAGTCTGAGTTTAAGGGTTTTCAATCGATCCAGATTGGTTGGATGTCTCCATGCTATCTTATCACCATATCCAGTCATTTTTGATATGGGGTTTACTGGGTTTGAAACACTTTGTATCCCTATGTGTTGTTTCACTTGGGTATGGGTTCATTCATGTTATTGGTGTTCTCATAAAGGGCTATGATAGCCTTTATGCCAAAGGGCTTGCTTAAGGATGATTGGTATTTCTAGGTTCTCAACATTCTTAAGTTGATTGGGAAAACCACAAGGTTTATACCTTGCGTGTTCTAAGTGTTATTACAGGGCCAAAATAAGGCCTTGTTCCTTTGTTCATAGTCTCTCCTATCAGGAAAATTGTCACCTTGTCCATGAGGTTATTGGCGGTGTACCCTATGTGTGCACCGTTGGTCTCAGAGGTTCTCACCCAATGTTGCGGGTCGACTTCAGTCTCCCTATGTTGCTCCACAGAGAAAACCCTTGATTTCTCAAGACTAGTTTTTGATAGAGGGGCCATTATGTTCTGTTGGGTATGTTTTTGATTGTTATGAGTTGGTGGTGTATTATAGATATTGTCAATCGTTGGCTAATCCCTATGGATTATGTTGACAGTGGTGTTAGTTTCGTCATTTAGTCATTGCATTGGTTATTATGACATTTGAATTATTAACTCAGCATTAGTTATAATTGATTAATTCACAACGTTGCTTCATGCATGGTGCATTTAATTGAGTGGGCTTCCTACAACATGTTAGATTGAGTTGATGGTTGTTGTGACTGTGTGTTTTAAATTTGCAAATGGGAATATTTCAATTGTGGTGATTATGGTATGGCCATCTACTGTATATGCTTTGGATATTATTGATTGCGCCATCAAAGATGGTCACAAGTTTTTAAACAAAATAGTTTTGTTGCAAATTTGATCAATTTATGAGATGATATCAGGATTATTGTTGCTACCTCATTATATTGATTGATAGCCCAACATTGTGGATGTTTAGTTTCAGACTGATTGGACATGTACATAAATTATCTATGTTTTGTCGAATGGTTTGTGTATTCCAAGCATGGTATGAATTAAAATGTTGATTGTTGTCTGTGTGTTTATATGGCAAGTCAATATC
>JZKD02S0521094.1:141585-155206 GCA_000966675.3 Picea glauca | reverse complement strand
GCTGATTGTACAGTCCGTACAATCCATACATGATAACATGGTAGGAATGTACAACCATACACTAATGTGGCATGTGGTGACATGGCAATTGTTGATTGGCATATGTGGTCAAATGGTGGTTTGACATGTGTCAGCATGTAGTTGGTGGTTTGGTGCCACGTGGCCCAGTCTTGGGTTGCCACGTGGCACCGTTATATTGGTTGTTTGATCAAAATATATTGGAGTCCATGGGGTTCGACCCCAGGGCCTCCCCACCAAGTAAAGCCTTCACGAAGTCCGCCCGACCAATGTACCACCGTTTGTTCCTTATTGTATATATGTGTTTTATTGTATTTCAATTCACATAATATTGCATATGGCGGGGGGTCGGGCCAAGGCTTAGCCCTGGCCCATGGTCATATTACATGTGACCATGCCATTCGCATGGGAGTTTTGTGTATTAAACGGAGCTCTAGCCCCTGGTCGCATGCTTTTTTTATATGTGACCACCACATTGTATACAGAGCACGTATTGCAAACAACCCTTTGTTTATTGCGCGTGGTCTTATGTACTATGCCATGTGACCACACAAAATGCGCGGGGGATTAAGTTTTTGTTTCAAACGGTTTTCCCACCATTTTTCTTTGTTCTATTCGTTTGGGAATAGAGCCCTTTTTCCCATAGTGCCTGGTCATATTATGAACTCATATGCCCGAGAGCTAGGCGGTTAGGGGCTGGCGTGTCCATAACTGTCCTACAGTTCGCATCGTTGGCACGGTTGCGCCTGGTGCTGGGTTTTAACGCTTTAAATTGCATGTGTTCTAGGTTCATGAAAAAAGGGTGCATTTTGTAGATGCAGAGACATCCAGCTTGAAGGAGGACTTCCAAGAAGCATAACTTCTTCATTTTTTGGCCAAACGAGGTGCCGAAAAAGCCAAGCTAGGGGTTTTTGGATCCTCTAAAGCCATTGGAGCAATCTGTTGGTCAGTTTGAGCATCGTAAGGCACATTTTTGAGAACTTTTATTAATTAATAATAATGATCCATTGGAAGATGGACCAGGAGATGTAGCCCAAGAGAGGGGTGAACTCCTTTATCAATTGTTGTGTTTATGTGCTTATGTTCATTGATTATGTTGTTGTTTATGTGAATTCTAAATGAGTAAATCCTTTTTATAATGTGTTGCAAAGTTGATCCATTTTCTTTTAACACATAAACTTTACTTGCAAATATTTCGAAGTTTACAAGTCTTCTTCATTTTTAGATCATAAAGAAAGTGGGGGGTGTACCTCTCCCTCCTCCATATCCTTGTTTGAGACTAAATTGATAGCCACCTATGGGACCTCCTCGATATATACCTCTCTAAACATTGCCCCTATCACCATCCTTCTATTCTTCTTTCACACATAATACATAATCGGTGTGGTCTTACATCAAATGGACTAATCGATAGTTTTTCAACATCATGTTCCACAGACTTACATAATTTGAAAAATGGAGTATGATGTGTCTTCTGATATATTTCCAACATTGGGTAGTAGGGTGGTAAAAGACCCCACTATATGAAAAATTTGCACCATTCCATCTAAGGTGTAGTTGGAGATGGATTCGGTAGGCCCATCACCACATTGCTTCAAAGTATATGACACCCATCACTATGGTGTCCCTGAGAACGACATGTGGTACACCATATGTTATCGTGCACAACTTGGCCATGGACTACAATTGGATCATGATATTGGAAATTTGTGACTACACCTACACTAATATTGCCAATGTTTCTATGCCTCCTGGTGTATCTTCCAAGAACATTGCAATTTCTATCGATTCTTCTTGAGTAGTCACCTTTTGCTGAGTGAGAAGGAGTTGGGTATGAATGAGTAACCTTGCAATAAACCATTTTCTATGGTGTACATCCTATATCTAGAATGCCAGCCTATCCAAAAAAATATTTAACCGTTGGTCATAATCCCACATGGTTCTTCCCTGCTTCTTCTTAATATCCATGATATTTGTAATACATAAATAATCTTACTTACATTTCTAGAATTATTTAAGCATATATCTCTTGATCTCATCCATGGACCTCTCCTTTGTCGCTAGCGCAATGGCCTTGTACTCCATGTACCACATCAAGATCTTGTCCCTGAAAATGGTTTCCAATTGTGCAATATTCATTTTCTTATCTATGATCCTATTCACAGAACATATCGCTTCAAACATGAACCAATGTTTTTCTACATCATCTCTACCCATTCCATGCAACACGGGTAACCTCATGGTACTACCCTGATTCGCCATTCTCAATCTCAAACTATTTCCTCCAATCTGATTGCTAGGTGTCAGGATTCTCAATTTCAATACTCTTCTTGGTGAGGTATCGCTAAATTTTCCTTCTTCCTCACTCGTCTCTTATATTTTGTATTATCATACTCGTTCTTCTACTACAATCACCTCACTATCTATTTTTCCTTCTTCTTGGTTACAAGTTCACAAGGGGGTTGTTCAAAGGCGGGGTAACTCCATATTATTCTAATATTTCTTATGAGTTGACCTAGATATTTTCATTCTTGCAACTATGAGAGACCATGTACTATCACTAACTATTTTCCACCATCACTAAGGGATCCTCCATCTTCCTCTTCTTCTCCTATTCCTTTACTCTGCACTTCATCTTCCTCAAAATTTGCAGCACCTCGCAACAACCAAGGGGTGCAGACTTCATATTTTTTCCTTTTCTAACACTACTACCAATATCTTCACTTAATACCCTACTCTCAACAGTGTGTCTCTTAACAGTCCTATATCCATATATGCTTCTCTCTAGAAAAACACACTCTCCCACACTTGCTCCTGGTGTGGTGTCCTTACTCTTCATCATGTTCCAGACCCTTCATCGCGCACTCCTTGGTAGCTTCCTTCCACATCTTTTCTCTGCTTTCCTACTTGAGTCAACTCTTCTTGTGTATCTATCAATTCTTCCTCTCGATTTGTCTTTTTGTTCCATCCTATTCCTCACCTCATTCTACCAACTTTCGGATCCTCCTCAATGGATCCATCACTTCTTTCAATTTCTCTTGATGTTTTCATCCTTCCCTAGTGCTAGGGGAGTCTATTAATCCATCCTTTATGGCTCAATGCACATCAACCCTTCCTTTACGAATAACATATTTTACAAAGTATGATTTCTTATAACAACATTCTTCTAGGTAATTTCATGAACTTCCTTTCAGCTTCACTAAATGAATCAGTGTAATCTACAACAAATTCAATTATATACCCCTCCTTTTCTCAAGAAAACATGAAATCGATGAATCGATTCCTCTTGTTATATAATGCCTTCATCCTATCAACAATGAATTCATCCCAAACTATCAACTTTAGTGACCATAGAGAAGTAGTAGTGGTAGTCTTCCTTTTTATCCATTCATACAATAAACAAGGAAATAGAACAAAGAAAATATTATGCATATTAGTTTAGATATGCCTATATTTCTATCGCTTCACATTGAACCTAAAACCTCCAGTTTCCTTCTGAGTAAACTCATGTTCCTTTGTAGCTAACCAGTCTTGAATTTCCTCCCCTAATGGATACTATCACATTTTATTCCTTCATCATTCAATACAAGACATTTAGGTCCCAACAATGGAACCATTACTTGGGACGTTTCACCCTTGCACACATATTTCTTAATGATACGAAGTTGAAGGCCCATGGTTCATCCAGAGTGACCAATAAAAACCTCAAGGAAGCGACATATCAATCCTCAACCAAGGATAAGAAAGTTGTCACCTGAGACACCATAAGGATCACAAAGACCATTTGGTCTTATGTCAAGGATGAAGGACTAATCAAACAAAGATCCACTGAGGATTTCATTCATGTTATTCATTGCAACTAATCTAAGATATGACAAAACATAATGGAAGAAACACATTTAATCAAACATATAATTGATACATCATAGGTCCATAATCATTGCAACTTTATTATTAACCCCATCAAATCATGCACAAACATACATTAAGAAACTCATTCATTGAAAATAATAGATCTCTTCTTTCTTATATATTTTCCACGGTTATATTACATCATGCCATGCACATCTCTTTATGATCTATAGAAAAGACAAACTCAAACATAGAATCATATACATTATTGTTATCAGATTAATCGGTAAGTGTAGACACAAACAGATCTCCCTTGTTTCACCTAGAAACTAGAACAAAACAAGACATACTATAAAACTTTCCCTAATTTTTAATTATCAAGCATACTAACTAACAAGAGATAAATAAAATACCTTTTAAATGTCGTTTGTCCTCGCTAACTTTTCATCCTCACTCCATTCCAGAGATTATGGAATGTTGAACCTACAAAAAGACACAAGCCAACAAAGTGAAAGAAACAACGTATACTCAACACAACCTATGGATGTGATCAAGGAGTCATACAATAAAATAAGACCAATTTTAGGGGAAAGAAATATATCACTTTATTAAAGAATGTGGAAGAAAGATACAACCAGATGCCTTGATGTTGTCAGGATCCTTCCAAAAGTTCCTTGCTTCCCACACACTTCTTCTCCACGGATTCTAATATCAACAATCTATATTGACAAAGAAAATCTCAAAACCAACATACAAGCTCCAAAAACTCCAAGCTACAAAACTCAAGAACTTTCCAACTAAGCTCTAGCCAACTCAATCCCAAGCTAACTTTTCGCATGAGAACTCCTCTCCTTTTCTAAGCTAAAAAGGATAGGGTGAGGAGGTTAGGATGATCCAATGCGATCAGGGACGTGACTCATATCCAAACCGATCGAATGCAACCTCACCCTCGAAGCTTCTATTCTAGAACTTTCGAGAAATTCCTCTTTTTCCTTTGTACTAAAAATTGTTGCACCCTTAACACTGAGAAAACTGCAATGACGTCACGTGCAACTACGGTGAAAACTACGAAGATCCTGATCGTCGCGGCCTTAACATTAAGCAAGGTGCGATGATCCCTTTTTCTAAGGTTTTTGACAACGGAAAAGTATAATTCCATCTCTCTAGGAAAATGTATCTTCATTATTCTTCATGGATTCAGGCCATTGATCCTTCTCAAGACAAATGATAGGTTTACATAATTAACGGTCATATGGGTGACGAAAATAAAGTGTAACAATTACAAAACATTGTCTTAGAGCGAGATCTAGGACACTAGTAATTCATAGGTTTAGAAGCTAAGTAGGTAACAATTAACGACTAGCGAATTCACCAACTCTCTTTCTATTGTAATTGCTTCCTTATATTTTCTTCTCAACTTTCTTGTCCCTAAAGATCTATCTCTTTCAGTTCTACCCCACTTGCTCATCCAACTTCCATTCGGGATGCTTCTATCCCCTTCCTACATTCCATGTAACTAGAATCATTTCTGGAATTAGGGAAATCTTAACTACGTTTCCATCTCGTCTTCTTTCTGCTCCACATTTGCTCGTGTTTCTCGCAATAATCATTTGGGGATATTTCATGAATATTATTTTCCTGATTTCTCCATGCATGCACTATCTTCTTGATTTATGGAATTTGCATCACAAAAAGCAGACTGAAGTGCATTGGCATAACTTGAATTGGCATGCAATTATCAAAACTCGATCTCATGCGCGCACCTCATGTTACCCCTCGTACAACTGCTTGAGAGTGCACAAAATTGGAATGACTGTGAACAACTTCATTTGTGTCGACATGATATTTACCCAAAACTTTGTGTGCGGACATCCTAATCGAACTCTTCCACTTTCTCAATGGTAGATATATAGAGTCATAGTTCTACTCTCATTGAATTCATCAACATATGAATTCTTGATTCATTATAGGAGGTGGGTACTTCAGTGTAGGAAATAAATACTTAAAGTAATAGATTCTTTCACTCAACTCTTAAATGTAATAGGATAAACACTAAGATGAAATGATAATAGGACAATAACATGAAGGAGTTTATTGGTAAGTTATAGTAGCATCATGAGACATAGGCCAACTCCCCCTTACACCATGTTACCTTTCCTCTCCTGTGGACTCATGGCACTTTGGAGCTCTTACCCACTTAGTGTTCGAACCCTTTATTAAATTACAAATGATCATGTCAATATGTCTTTCAAAAGGACTCTACCTTATGGTGTATAACAAATCAAAATAATGAAAAGTATAATTACATTATAAACAAAATCAATTTCAAAGGGAAAGTTGAAACACTACAAATATTAAGAAACTTTAATTTTTATTAAATCATTGAATTTTTCTTCTATATTTTAAATGAAAAATTAAATTCATTCAAAGCTTGAAGTTTGTATGGTTTCAATTTGGACAATAATACCATCATTCCAAATGACTGCTCTATTTTTATCATGGAAGAAACCAAATATACAAACCAATACTTTATAAATACCTTCTCTTATATATATATATATATATATATATATAAAATCAATATATTTTAATTTTTTTTATTTGAATAGATTTTTTTAAATATATATTTTTTAATAAAAATGGATAGTGTTTTATTTAGTCAAAACCCGCAAAAGGGGTCTGTGAAAATTAGCTGAAAAAAACCATCTTAAAAATTTGAGAAAAATAATACAATTTACAATGTCATATGTGATAGATTTGATAGATTTCTTAGAATGATGTTATTTCAAACCTTATGCTGAAATGTCGAGTTTGGATTTTAATGGAAAAAATTATTTCAAAATTTATTGGAGAAAGTAATTAGATAGAAAAGAATTTTAGTTATAAATATATTATAAATAATTAGTATTGATTTTTCAAAAATACAAATAATATTGATGAAATTAGGGAACTTGTTTTTATCAAATACACATTTTAGGGAAATTTATTAGGAAATTTTATTTATTGTGAGGATGGTATTGAAGGTAAACTAGTGGATCACATTTTTGGAAACCTAATATAATGGGGAAATCAAGCGAGGCACACAATATTCATAGAGGTAGAAACTCTAGGAAATTGACAATATTCATAGAGGTAGAAACTCTAGGAAATTGACATGGTGACCTCCTTGTTATAATTCAAAAAACTCAACCACTTGAGTTAACGTAGGACATTGATGTCCCTTGAAAAAATACAAATCATCTCACTCCTTATCCAATAAGAGAGAATAGTACTGATGTTACTTTACAACCCCACACTAATATCCATAAAACATAACTTTCTCACATGTACATACCCTACCCCACCTCAAAACTAAACATGTTATCTTTAAAGAGAAAACTCATATTCTTAACTATTATATAAATTTAAACTCTACCTCTTTAAGAAAGAATTTATTAATAACAATATTATAATGTTTAATGTAAACTAATGTAATATAGTGTTCAGAAAAATATAAAAATAATCTTATTGTAAAACCTTTCCACTCACGTAAAGAAAAATAAGATCATTCTAATAATAATATTATAATGGTTAATGTAAATTATTATAGTATTGAGAAAAATACATAAATGATCTTATTGTGAAACCTTTCCACTAATGTAAAGAAAAATAAGATCATTATTGGTTGGTGATGTGTGGTGAAGCATTAACCACATATATCCACATAATCATGATAAAATGAATTTTCTTTTTAAAAATCTCTTATTCCATATTCATGATAAAATGAATTCTCTTTGTGAATATTTTTTTTTTAAATCTCCTATTCCAAAATCAATAATTAAGATTTTTTTTTTTTAAATCTTTTATTTCAAACATTATTCCAAAATAATATTTGATAATCATTTTTAAGAATCCTTCCAAAATCAATTATTGGCACGCCATGATTCCAATGAATCTCTTATTTCAAACATTGTTTTGGAACAATGTTTGAAAATCCTATTTTTTAAAATCCGCTATTCCAAAATCAATTTTTGGCACTCCATGATTCCAATGATGTAATACACTATAATTATTTTATAAAGAAATTTTATTCCAATGACGTAATACATTAGAATTTTTTATAAAACAATGTTTGTTGTTGTTTAATAATATTTTTTTTCACTAATTTTATTGTTTATATCAATTATTATTTTTTATATATTATGATTATTTATTTATTATTCAATATTAAATATGGAACATAATAATAATTAATTATAGTATGTATTCATTATTTTATAAATATATTTGGTATTAGGATTAATTAGTAATGTTTTGAATTTAGGGTTTTTAATGTAATAAAAAAATTGTTGATATTGGAAGTAAGTTAATTTTTGTTTGGAGTGAGTTTTTTTTTTTTTTTTTTTCCAAATATTACACATGTCAACATTCATGTTTAATTAGAACATTTTGGCATTAGCTTATATTTTACTTATGGGTCTAATGGTTAAGAACATGTGTTTCCTCTTAAGAGGTCACAGGTTCAAATCCTTCGTAGACTTTACCAGTCAAATCGTTGGGCGGAGGGGGATCCCTTGTCCCATAAACAAGGGGGTCTCATACACCAATTTGGTGTGCTCGCCGTGACCTTAAAAATAGATTATTATTATTATTATTATTATTTACATTTCATGGAAATTAAGTAGTTCATTTTTAAATTTAATTAGTTTATGGATACAAATATTTATGGCTTAATTTTATGGATATATTGAATTTTTTTTATATATTTATAAAAAATTATGGAATATGTTGTGGTAAAATATAGAGATAGATATTGAAAATCAAAACATATTTTTAATAAATGAAATTTTTTTATTTTTTTTATAATAGACAAGTTATTATTTCTAATTGAATGTAAATATTAAATTATATATATATATATATATATTACACTACTAGTCTTTCTAACATCATCTTAACTTAATAAACTTATGATGATTTTGAAAAGCTTCTCTTAATATTTTTCGCACATAAACAAAATTCTAAAGAATCACAAGACTTACCCTCTTAAAATTTGATAGACCAATTCAATCTTAGTGGACTTTAATCATCATCATCATCATTATATATATTAAAAAATATTTAATTAAAAATAAATTATTATAAAATAATGTAATCAATATTTAAAAGTTAATATTTTATTTTTTTAAATTGATTTTGACTTTGTTAAAATTAAAATTTAATATTTATATAACTTAATATTAAATATTTACTAGTTCATTAATATTAAAATTCAAACTCGCTATTAAGTTCAGTAAATTATTTTTTGTGAATTATATACTTCAATTTTAAATTCAGAAAACTTTATATGCATCTAGGACTACTAGCTAAATTTACCATTTTACAACTATAAGCAACGTAAATCTATATGTATATTTGGCTTTAGTTTTTTTTTCCACGAGAAAAAATGCTCTTTATATTCAAAAGGATATAAAAGTTTAAAAGGTGGATTTCTAGAATCAGTGGCGAAACAAGTCTATTCCACGGATACTTGAAGCAAAACCATCTATGATACTTGAAGGTGCAAAGCTTTTTTTGAGAGGGTGTCAGCCTCTTTGTTTTCTTCACGGAAAATATGGAGGAATGTGAGATTCCTGAAAAGAAGGGTAAAATCTTTGATCCGTGCCTTCCAGCASTTAAGGGYTGCCACTCGGAGATCAGCCAATCCATTCAGCCAATCTATGATGATCTTAGAGTCACCGAGGAGATGCAAATCTTCTRTRTGGCGACTAGCCAGGAAGAGTGAGGTCCAAACCCCAARGAGCTCCGCCTTAGTATTGGTWCCTTGACTGCAATTCAGGGTCCAAATAATACTTGAATGTGADKTTAACATGATTTTACCCCCTGCACYGCATAGCTCGCCTCGCATTTGAGAGGCCCCGTCAAACCAAGCCACCGCCCTGTCCAAAGGAATATGAAGGGGTCGCCTAACAGCTGGTTTGACTGTTCTAATTTTATTCAGAATGTTTGGCTTTAGTTAACTCGATAAAAACTTTATTTATAATTCGGGCTACAAGACATATGTATCATTTCGCAACGATAAGCCACATAAATTTATCTATAAGCCTTAAAAGCAGGTAATATTTTTTGGGACATTTATTAGGTGAGAAATTGTTAAATTCAATTATTTTTTTTTATGGATTTTCAAAAATGATGATTCTATTTTTTTAATTAAAAATAGATATTAAATAATAATAAAAATATTGATTTCATGTAAATTTATATTTCCCAAGAAAACCATTTTCCATTTTTTAAAACAATTAGACAACCCAAAAATAAAACGTTTTAAAAGAATTTTGTTTTGTGTAAGATCTGTGGGTCACAATTTTGAAAAAATTACATTACCGACCATATTCATATTTTGCTGCGAGGATAGTCTTAATGTACGTTATGATTTTCAAGATGCAACATTCACAGAAAATCCAACGTTAATATAAACCTCTGGAAGTTGCCATCTTATTGTTCCGAGAGTTAGATCGAGTACATAAGAAACTTTCAGCCAAACCCTCTGCTTTTACAAGCTCAGGAAGAAACCTTCGTTCTCACTGCCTATAAGCAAGATGGAGCCGATCCAAAATGGCACCAAGAAACAAAACAGATAAACCAGGGACCTTTTCCCCTGTATCAATTACACGAATAGAATCCCGCTAATTCGACCAAGCTGGAATCACTGTCGATCGACTCTGGATCGGAGTTAGCCAAAATCCACACCAAATGCTCGAACAACACCACCTCGCAGGCGACTGAGAAGCCGTCTCTGAATTTCTCAACGACGAGTACCGTTAACAATGGATGATTGAGACAATCTGCACTTATGAAATATCGTCTCCTACTCTTCCCAACATAGATTGCCATGGATCCCTCGGGTGGTTCGTCTACTTTGTGATCATGATCTGCATGGACGAGGCTCGGCGGCCTTCTTTCTCTAAAATCCTGTGCAGTAACATCGCCCCAGTCATGAACATCATCCTGGAATGGCTGAGGATCTGAACTGAGATTACTGTATGAACGTGCCAGCCGGGAGAAGCTTTGCCATCTCTTGAGAAAGCTTTTAACCTTGTTCATCCTGCTTCGCTGACCCATCTTCAAAAGAAGAGCTTCCTTGGCTTGCAGGCAGTCGAACGAATGCGAGGTGAACGAAGGGAGAATGCTAAGACGAAGGGAGAGTATCGAGGATGGGCATTGGGGACCGTCCTTATAATATAACAGAGGGATGGGCAACCCGTGAAAGATAAAAGCGATTTTGTCATAACCTAATTTGAATTGCAAGGAATTACAGGGTAGGTCAAGGACGCCTGCTAGGAATACTGGTGTACTAACCCTAAGACTGAAATGAGAGAGAGAAAATGCTCTCCCTATAATGCCTGGTGCATAAAGTCAAAGAGGACAAACATTTTGAGAGATCTGTAGTAGGGATTAAAGTAGGCGCGGTAGGAGCCCAAATGAGACAGTAACTTTTATTACAGAAAACCTAGGTTTAGAGATTTGTCTCGACCTAATAATTAAACAGAGGAAAACAATTTTCCATTTGCGATTTCTTAAAATAAACAGTAATATTGGTTCAAGGAACGAGATCTAATTGACTCTTTCAGGTCTTATATTTTTGCTTACGTTATCCTGTCATGAATAAACTAACAATAAGATCGAAACGAAAGAAATGAGGTTGATGTGCAGACATATAATATGTGGTGCAAAACAACCAACTTGATTTTTATAAAGAAACATATTGATGTAGTTAATGTGAACATGGGACATGAGCGACAATTAACGTCATACATTGAATTGACGAATCCATAGGTTATTTTATTGGTTTGGTGTAGTGTTAGATTATCCTTCGCAAGTTATTTTATTGATGTGGAATTTGGTGGCAGAGGTAACAATTGTATTATTGTTTTTCCTGCCGTATCTCCCGGGTTAAGAGAAACATTAATCATTAGTGTTTTGGTTGGGTGATTATCATACTTTAGCAGTTTTAAATGGCTTTATTTTTAGGTTTTTTTGCCAGAAGCTGGCGTTTTGTTATTTAAATTGTATTTTTTATGTATAAATAGATTTAATGTTCTTAATCCATGAGGCATTTGAATTATACAAATTTAGCCACTCAAATCTGCAGATTCAACTATTACTCACCAAATTTTTCACAAAATCAAACTAAAAATATCAAAAAAAAAAAAAAAAAAATCCAAAAATTAAAAAGTTTATACTACTATGTTTAAATTTTATATCTATACAGTGCATGATAATAACTTCAGGTCTATTTTGTCCTCATATTCGGTAAACTGGATCAACAATACCAAAAGGGTTTTTGTCGTCATCCTCGTTTGTCCATTTTATAAGAATGTCCAAGAAAAAGGTTCGCGAAATTTGGTGGTGTGTCGCAATCACATCATTAATTTTACAAGATACGAAGTTTAGATTCCATTCATGAACTTGCAATTTTCTTGGCTTTTATGTCATTTCTTATTATAATTTTGAAAAATAATATGATTAGCTATGTTTATTATTTTTATTTGTTTTGTAATTACAGGTGAGATTAGCTATATTTATTATTCAATTTTTTTTAGTTGAGACGGGTGAGTTTGGATTCGCACAAAATATAGTGTTGACACTTTACCTAACATGGCCTCAGCTCCTAACTTTTGCACTAATAAAGGGTTGGGTTTACCGAACAAAACCTAAACTTTCACGTGTTACTGGACTCGCCATGTGGGATGCGGTAAACTGGTTTAACACGTGAAGATGGACTCGCCAAGTGAGATGCCGTAAGCTGGTCTAACACGTGAATACGTATTGGTTGTTAAATGTGCACTAATTTACTTTTTAAGTGGACGAGAGGATTTCTACTTGGAATATTAATATTGCTTCTAAGAAGTAAGATGGTTCAATGCCGAAGTTTCATGGAAGAGGTTTTGATGTCCATTTCGAGTTTCATGGAAAAAGGTATTGATGTCCATTTCTTAGTTATCTTTGTTTCGTTGTTTTTTTTAATATTTGTACTAGATGTTGTAATTAACATTCATAAATTTACATTAAGATTATTTTATGAAATTTATCATAAAAATTAAAAAACAAATGTTATATAATTTTTTAAGTTAGAAATTGTATTAAAACTTGTGAAGTAGAAAAATTATATATGTTATGTTATTATAGGAGGTTGTGATAGCATTGTCTTGGTGGGAAACCAATGTTGTCACATGGTCTAAAAATCATAATGTCCATGCAAAACTTGGAGAGCTATAAGAGACATAGATCTAATGTGCCACCTAGGGTGAAAGTTCTGTAGGCTAGATTGAATAGACCAAAACCAAAAGGCTGGACTTATGCTAAGACTAAAAATTCCTAGATCTAAGAAGTCGCGCAGGGCAAAAAGCCTGTGAATTATACTAGCTGAAATCATAAAAAACACAGGAAACCTTATCCAGAAGGAGCTAGCTAGTGTTGGGGTCGAGCCTCTGCTCCAAAATATCCTGTCAAACATGCATGGTGTCTCTGTCGAGCTTGTCTTTGTCCGAGATAGCATGCCTGAGGTCCTGAAGGAAAGTCATCAGAAGATCCTCTCGACGCCACCTCTCTGTTTCCTTGTGTTGCATCTCGTTGATCAGCCCCTTGATGTCCTCGATGTTGATGTTTGGACAACATCGGGAAGACATTCTCTAAAGATAATAATTAATAATATAATTACTATTGATTATTAAATATAGTATATATAATAAGTAAATGATAATAATAAATA
>JZKD02S0521094.1:121994-141073 GCA_000966675.3 Picea glauca | reverse complement strand
AGAGAGAGAGAGAGAGAGAGAGAGAGAGAGAGAGAGATGAGAATGGGGATATCTTTAGGTTCTTGGGTCAAACACAGAGAGGAGTTAGAGTCACATTAAACGTCTATCGTTTCTCACACCTTGCATTTCTGGGAGAAACGGTCATGGCAAAAACAAAACTCTATACTGGAAGGTATATGTGGAATGCTTTGAAAGATTTGGATCTGTGGACGTCAATGAATTGCAGTGCCCTTCAGGGGAACTTGGTTTATGCACGCCAACTGTTTGAAAAAATGTCTGAACAAAATGTGGTCTCATGGAATGCGATGGTTGTGGGAAATGCAGTGTATGGGTATGGCAGTGAGGCATTAGGAATGTATAATAAGATGCGACAGTCTGGTATGAAACCCGATAAGTTTACGTTTCCGAGCATTCTTGGAGCATGTGCAAGCATAGTTTCTCTGGGCCAGGGAAAACAACTACATGCCTTCATTATCAAAACCGAGAATGAGCCTAACATCATTTTGGAAAGTGCCCTTGTTGATATGTATGTGAAATGCGGCACCATTGAGGATGCACGCCAAGCTTTTGATAAAATGCCTGAAAGAAATGTTGTCTCATGGACCGCCATCATTGTTGGGTATGGTAGGCATGGTGACAACAAAGAGGTTTTCATGATCTTTGAACAAATGCAGGAGCTTGGGTTGAAGCCCAATTATGTCACCCTCCTGGCCATTCTAAATGCTTGCAGCCATGCTGGCTTAGTGGTTGAAGCTTGGCACTACTTCGAATCAATTCATTGAGATTATCACATCAAACCTAGAGTGGAGCATTATTCCTGCAGAACGGGTTTGTTCATGAAGCCCTCAACTGTAGAGATCTTATTACCATGGTGTTCCTTTTTTTGGTGAACCCATATTTTTTTAAGTACATGTGAAACAAGTCAGCTCAGATTTGTGTATGTGAGACATTCAATGTCCAAAGAATGATGACAAATGTCGTAAATCATCTCATTATCGAGGAGAATGGCCACATTGGTGTGTTCCAGGAGAAGGTGGAGGAGCCATTTCCAGAGAGAGCAGTCCTAGAGGAGGAAAATTGATGACAGAGTAGAGAAGCTACTCTCAGTCTTAATGCTTAGCAGTTACAAAGTCCCAAAGGGAGTAGTTGTGAAATCCCAGAGGGAGTAGCTGCAGAGACAGTGGATGACCTACTCTCCAAGCAAAGAGCTAGATAGTGCTTTGTAGTAAGCACCATGATCCAACTTGTGATTTGAGAAGACTAAGTTGTAGCAGCGCAAGTGTACTAGTGTGGTACAATTGGATATGTCTCAGGAGATGAAGAAACACTGTGGAGATATATATTTTTGACTAGGCAGAGAGTGGAGTTGATAGAAAGCACACCAGAGGGTGTTTCCTCAGCTTGAGATCTGTCAATATTTGTGGAAGGAGACTTCTATAACACTCAGTACTGCAGAGGAAGAATATATCATAACCAATTACGCAAGTCATGGAAGCAGTGAGGCTTCAGAGGCTTCTCGCAAGACTTCATCTAAGACATGGTGCACATGAAGCATCCAAGCTTAAACACATATACAAGCAAGATGGTGTAGAATTCATCCTGACATGCCTCAGATGGTCAGATGAATGAACCAAGACATTGGTTTCATGAGGAAACCTTTATATCTCAAATATTGTCTAAGATGACATTCCTTTCAGAGGGAGAAAATTGAGCCTATTGATCCCATTGATCTTGTACCTCTAGTTGATGTTCCAAGAAATATTGTAGTAGGTCAGAAGATACCTACTTGGGATCGTTAGAATCTGTAGGAGGCAGAAGGACATGCAACTCCTCATGGTACCTTTCGAGAGAGAAAGAGACATCAAATATATTCGTGCTATGTCGCAACTATGAGCCACATCATTGATTTTGATCCTTCTTGTTATGAGGAGGCATCTAGTCAGCCAATATGGAGAGATAACATGATGGAGGAGTATTAGTCCATCATGAATAATGATGTGTGGGATATTGTTCCAAGACTTGAATGGAAGTTTCTAGTGACTTCCAAGTGAGTCTATAAGATCAAACATACAGTTGACAGAAGCATCGAGAAACAAAAAGACAAGAGTGGCATGTTGCAAAATGTCTCTCTTGTTGAGAGGGAGTGTTGATGTTTGGAAAACATCGAGAAGACATTATCTAAAGATAATAATTAATAATATAATTAGTATTGATTATTAAATATAGTATATATAATAAGTAAATGATAATAATAAATAGTTATTGATTATTCAAGGGACGCATCCTTTCATGGATGGTCACCTTATGTTCCCTATATATGGAACACTCATCATTGTAATAATACATCAAATATTGATCATATATTATATGATGTAAAACCAACACTCGATTCCTCGCTTGATCGCATCCAAAGACTCCTCGAAAACGGTCCTTTCTACGCAGCGAGAGGAAGCACTAGAGAGTGAAGGAGGAGGAGGTGAGCGAGAGGATGAAGTGGGGGAGTCGGAACAAGGTACAAGGGAGGACGAAGAGGAGAGAGGAGCTGAGGGAATGGGGGAGGTGAAGGTGATGAGAGGTGGAGGTGGAGGAGGGGGAGGTGGAGGCTGGAGGGGAGGGGTCGTGGCGAACTAAGCCTAGGAGAAAAGCCGAGGGATTTTCCATGACTGTCAGACCATTCAACTCGGAAAGCATAAGGAGACGATAGCGGAGGCAAGACTAGGGTGGTGTCCCGAGGAGGCAGATCATAAGTGAAGGAAGGAGTGGGAGCGATGAGAGGCTCCGAGGTGGAGACACTCTCAGGTTCTAGAGGAGATATCAAACGATCTTGTTGGCCAGACCCTCTCTCTCCCATTCCTCTAGCAACATACCAGGTCATGCCCCTTTTCAACTTACCTCTAAGTCAAGGCGTCAAGAGAGCCACCTGAAACCAGATGAGGAGCATGTGAAAGATGTGAAAGTTGTTGCTCGAAGAGCACAAGACTAGCCAGATGCAGTAACAATGACTAACCAAAGGAGAGGTTCTGTGTGTCGAGGTTCGAGTGCACCACAAAATCTTGAGCGAGAGGAAGAATACTGGACAATCTTTCGAACGAGGATAAGACTCTAGAGGTCAAGGACTCAAATGAGCCATGGCACTCTAGAAAATAGGCCTAAAACCAACATGTCGGGATGGGTGATGGGACTATGACTATGTCCAACCCATTACCATTAACATTCCCACGAACAGAGGTGTCAAGATGTTACACCAAACCAAAGATGAATGAATGTCAAGGAGCAACGATTGACGCATTAAATGCATGAGTTAATGGTGGAGGTTGAGTGCACTTGAGCTAGGTCGAGGTGTTAGGAGACTAGGCCAAGTGTCCTCCCCATGAGTTGTCCACCCATTGTATCAGTAAACACCCCATCCGGGAGAAAACAAATGTTATATTATCATGTATTGATTTGGGAAATATAATTAATTAGAATATTCTAACTATATTCAACAAAATTTTAACCACTACAATATTTAAAAGTTGATATTTTTCTAGTTCTTTTAGACTTTTGAAAGTTGGCATGCATATATCTATCTTGTTTTAGGATTTATCACTCATAAGGAAGGTTAATCTCTCAAAGTGTGAACTTTTCATAAAAAAAATTAGTTCTCGTCATCCCTAGGATGGTAAATTAATTGGTTGAAGTTTTGACAACCTTACTTGCGACAACCCCCACTCTAGCTAACCCACTTAGGCTTATATATGTATATATATGATATTGATATATTTTAATTAAGTGGACAATGAATTTTATTGTCATTCTTTTTTTAAAATACCAGTTACATCCCACTCAGTGTTAAGCATTGAAGGAATTACACATCTTCCTCATACTAAAATGTAGAAAGCACCTATCAATGACACTTTTTATACTTTCAATTAAGTTACACACACATAAAAAAAATGATATAAAATGATTTTAATTAATGTGAAAATTGAAATATCTTTTTCCTCTGGATGTTTTTTTAAAGTTCCAAGTG
This sequence comes from Picea glauca, assembly GCA_000966675.3. NCBI lineage: Eukaryota > Viridiplantae > Streptophyta > Pinopsida > Pinales > Pinaceae > Picea > Picea glauca. The sequence continues at coordinate 137,061 of JZKD02S0521094.1, read as the reverse complement.
TCAAATCCATGTTGAGAATGAAAGGAATGAGACATTTCCATCATACTAGGTTACAGAGGGTGCCTCGCAAGATAATTGTTATAAAATAATTGATTTATCACATTAAAAATCATATTTTGACAATACATAGTGACGTTATTAACTTTATGATCCTTTTGGGTGATTGATCTATATTGAGTAAAACATTGTTAAAAATGTTAATTAGGCATGGATGTCGCCAAGTCGAAGAATTGGAATCCTTGTCAACATGCTCCATGGTGCATTGGGAGTTCTCTTATGTGGAAGAAACATCACTTTAGTGATCTTATATTGATATGCTTAAAAAAAAGTGACTTTGAGACACTAAAGAAACATTTAGATCTTAGTTTAGTTAGTGGTATTTTAATGTGAAATATTGTTATAAAATAATGAATAAATAATAAAAAAATAATCATATAATTAACTGATATATTGATGGAAATAAGTAATGTGTTTTTTTTATAAAAATAAGTTTTGAAATTGTTTGCATCATTTTTTTTAGTTGAAGGGACAAATCACGCTAGTGAATATAAATTTATAAAAAAATTACCAAATTGACAAGAATTGCAACCTCAAAACGATAACTCTAGGTGTAAAAGCCCATATTTTTGTGTTGAAATCACTAAAATCAATCTTTGAATCAAAAGGTGGTGATACTAGTAGGACATTTTTTTTTATTGGGATTAAAAAAGCAACCAGTTTGAAACCATGGCCTCAACAACTAGTAATAATTCCAGTGAAAACTTTAAAATCAACCCAAAAATTGAAAAGTGGTGGTAGGTTAGTAGCACCCATTTTTTGACCTAGCACCCCTTATGACACAAAGCATAAAATCATCCATTGAATTAGAAAGTGTTGCTACAATTTGCACCTCATTTTTTAATTTATAATTGTAACATTTTTGAAACCATAACCTAAAAAACTGTTGTTCTTGTTGTAAATAAAACATAAAACAAACCTTAAAGTATAGACTCCCTTAGTGTTAATAAAAGAAAAATAAAAAGAATAGCATAGACCCCAACTTTACCCTTGATATTCTTTTACTTTAGTTTAAAAAAACATTAAATTTGTTTTAGAGAAATGGAAATTAAAAAACCATAGAAAAATTGAAAAAATAAATAAATAAAGGAAGGAAGAACATTAAAAAAAGCATTAGATCAGATAAAATTAATTATATATATACCCCAAATGGGGTGACAAGTAGCTATAGCCAGAGTATAGATGGCATGGGGCAACAACGAGAGTTAATAACCCCTACCGCCATCCTCCCATCCATTACTTCTGAATGACCCACACTTAGCAGAGAGTTAAGGTAGTGCGCCTCGACAACTTTGTAGGTTTAATGGTCCCCTGCATGAGCCGGACCGAGAGTATTGTGATAGGAATCAATCCTAGGGAATTCGTCACCTCGGCTTTCATGGCAAGCCTCTTTGTGAACTCGAGCTTCACTATGAAGGAAAATTCCTTGGAGAATTCTCTCATTTTCACTTTGTAAATCATCTTTCTCCTCGGTTCTCTCAATATTTCTCATTACGAACTTTCCCCACCAGTCCCTCCGCCATTTTCCCTCACTCCATTGTGGGCCAGCCTCCACAATCCATCCACCATGCCAAGAGAGAAGGCGATGTCTAGAAGAGGATTGTTGTATTACAACGTCCTCTCCAGGTGTAACAGACTCGCCCCCTCCCACCTAGATCTTATCACAATTCGTACCTCCATCCCCATGCATAATAGCTAGGGGCCACCTCATCTTTCCTTGTCACCCCCTCACATACCTCCTTTGATCCCTGGTAGCTTCCCAGTCGGAGAGGAGGTTCCCCCTCTGAAAGAGAGAACTCCTCTGCTCAATTATCCTCTTGCACCGACCCCCCACCCCTAGTGCAGCCGCGCCCTCACTGGCACGTCCGCTTCAATAGGATCATATTTCCCTCTCGGCCCAAAGAACTCCAAGGTTCCTCTATTTCCCTATCGAGAAGTCTGCGCCCCATAGATTCTCTCTTCACGCAATCCCCCCCTTTCTTAACATATCGGGGAATCAGAACTCGCGACTTTGCGAGTCTAACAGTCGACCACTGGGCTCTCGAATCCCAGAGACCCGATACCTTAGTCAACAATGACCTCTTCCCGTATTTATCAGGACTTATTCTCTATCGCGATTTCGCAACTCGCGATATCATGCACTTTGAATTGTCGACTTCCAATACCCGATGCAATGAAACTCCGATGCACGTGTGGGTTGTCTCTTCAACTCTTTATCACCCCTATCGGGATTTTAAAATTCGCAGGATCGAGAATCCGGATGTCAATGGACTCGGGACTTTCCTTTTCCCGATCCTCGATACTACGCCACCTGTACTCCACTATCTTTTGTTGTGGCCCCACACGACTCTCCCATCGGGGTATCGTGGATCGCGATTTCAAACTGTCTGAGTATCCTGTTCTCGAAAACCTCAATACTCTGATTCGCGACTTCTTCGGATATCATGACACACGTCCCACACAATAGATGGTTCTGATCCTATCGGGATATCGTGGATCGCGATGTCTCAATTCTTGTTGCACAATTTTGGAGCTTCGACTTGCGAATCCCCAATATGAGATGTCACGTGTAAATCTGACGGTCCCTTATGACTCGGGATCGACGGCTCTGCCCCTCCTGAGCTTCGAACCTCTTTCACACTTACACTGTAACCTCCCTCACACCTCCATGAGATCCAATGCCCCACGTAACTTCGTGAAATCTCCTCAAGGGATTTCAACTATTCGCTCTTCCCTTTGTAAATCCACAAAATGAAGAAGTGTCTCCCCACGAGACTCGTTCGCCCGCTCTCCAACCTGCGACGCTTCTCTCAGAATTTCCATGGAAGCTTCCCTACACTTACCCTTCTGTGAATTCAAAGGCCTATTCCTCCTGAGATTTTCCACAATCTTCAGTCTTCAGAAAGAAACCTTGCACGCACTCCTTGCGGAAAATCTTCAACAACGCTTAAGTGTTGAAGGCACTCGACCATGCGCATGCCTGCAGCAGTAGTCTTCCGATACTCTACTCAGAATCGCAACTCTGAGAATTAGCTTAGCCTGCGCACTCCTTGCATGGCATTGTGCCTAACTTCCTCTTCGAGAAAATGAGCACAAAAGTTACCCTAATTGAGCCCTTCTATCAACGCACTCCTTGGGGACAATTCAACTGCACCCCTTGCAGGAATTCTCTGGTTCAAAATAGAGAAACAATTGAAACTAATTCCTTCTTCCCTTCAGACTTCAATTTCACCATGAAATCACATACACAACATATAAAAGCAAATGTATAACCGGAAGTAAACATTCATGAGCATATCAACATCAACACACAGAGAATCAACACAAACCATGAATTTGAATCAGTGTTCTTCTATTAATTCAAACGCCTATACATGGGTGTTCTTCACACAGTTCTCTGCTTTCTCTTTTGCTCTTCATCCAGAATGCTTGATAATGTTACAATGTACAAATGAGGGTGTCTATATCCATTTCCCGCTTGGACTCTAAAGCTATCAAATCTAGAATTAAATTCCTATCTAACAACATTAAATCTATTAAATGCCAACTATCTACTAAAGGACGAGAGCTATCCGCTCAAGGTCCATTACAATATACAAGTGCGCCCTCTCTTAAATGACTCATTTAATATTTTCGCAACAATCCCAAAGCATTTTTTCAAAAAATTTGTGCTGGCTTGTCCAACTGTCTTCCGCTTCGCGTTGGCTCGCTTGATGTGTTGGCGATGCTCCTGCATCATACTCCTCGGCTTGAAAATTTTCATGGGCTCCTGTCCATGAACTCCCACACAGTATGTCCATGCTTTTGTATCTCAGCTTCAGTCTCCTAGCCGGCATCTTCCACTGGGTGATTCTTCCACTTGACCAGATACTCATAGTATTCCTTTCTCCTGGTTTTCTTACCCACTCTCTTGTCCAGTATGCACTCCATCTGCGGCTTCTCTGCAACTGGAAATTGTTTCATCCACTGGATCACTGGCTCCTTAGTTCCAGTCTCTGCTTCTCCAGCTCTGTATGGGTATAAATCTGCGATATTGAATATCAAAGATATTCCAATTCCATCTGGTAACTTGATCTCATAAGCATTTTCTCCGAATTTTCTCAAGACCTTTCATGGTCCAATTTTCTTCATTTTCAACTTATTATATGTTCCCCTTGGGAACCTTTCCTTTCTCAAGTGTGCTAGAACTAAATCACCAACTTCAAAATGAAGTTGTCTCTTCCGCTAGTCTGCTCTGCGCTTGTACTCCTGATTTGAATCTATCAGTCGTTGCTTCACCTTACTGTGAAATTTTTTCATTGCCTGAGAAAATTCTTCTACACTAGCACTGCTAGTCACAGTCTGTTCTGAATCCATCAGTTCAGAAACTCCTCTCGGCTGCATTCCATATACAACCTGAAATGGACTTCGGCCTGTACTCCTTTTCACTGAGTCGTTGTATGCAAACTCTGCCTGTGGCAATATGCTATCCCAGCTGCTATGGTGCTCTATCACCAAGATCCTCAGCAAGTCTCCAAGACTTTTGTTGACCACTTTTGTTTGTCCATCTGTCTGCAGATGGTAAGCAGAACTAAATTCCAAGTTAGTCCCTAGATTCTTCCATAAGGTCCTCCAAAAATGCCCTATGAATTTGGTGTCTCTGTTCGAAACTATACTTTTCGGCAACCCATGAAGTCGAATGACCTCCTTGAAAAATAGATTTGCGATGTGTGTTGCATCGCTGGTCTTCTGCCATGGAATGAAATGTGCCATATTTGAAAACCTGTCCATGACCACAAAGATTGAATGTACACCTCTTTGCATCCTTGGAAAACCCAATACAAAATCCATGTTGATCGGCTCCCATGGCCTCTCCAGTATGGGCAATGGCTGATAGAGTCCTGCATTCTGTTTCCTTCCCTTCAAATGCTGGAAAAGTCTACATCTGTCAATGAACCTATTGACATTTGCTCGCATTCCCGACCAAAAATATGACTCATTCAGCTTCGCGAATGTTTTGTCATGGCCAAAATGTCCTGCCAATCCACCACTGTGTTTCTCCTTCAACAAGTTCTCCCTCATGGAGCATTTTGGAATACACAGTTGATTGCCTCTGAACAACGAACCTTACTGGATCATATAATCTATCCAAGGACTCCTATCTCTGAGAACTGGATTCTCAGCTGCTTCATACGCTTCTCTAAAATCTGCATCCTCTGCATACAAGTCCCTGGGATTTCCAAAACCCAACGTTTTGACTCGGAACTCCTGCAACAACAAACACTTTCTGCTCAAAGCATCAGCCACTTTGTTAGGAGTTCCTGAAATGTGCTTAATCACAAATGTGAAATTATGCATATACTCTACCCATTTGGCATGTTTCTGATTCAACTTTTCATGTAGAGTCACAAACTGTAATGCGTGGTTATCACTGTACAAAACAAATTCCTTCGGGATCAAGTAATGCCTCCACTTCTTCAATGCCCGTATGATAGCGTAGAATTCCTTATCGTACGTGGAGTATTTTAGTTTTGCCTCATCCAACTTCTCGCTAAAATGCAACTCGTCTATCTTCCTGACTCAAGATCGCTCCTATGGCAAACCCACTTGTGTCACATTTCACCTGAAATGTCTTCATGAAATCCGACAACACTAACGCTGGTTGTTCCGTGATCTTCCGCTTCAATAGATTGAAGCTCTTCTCAGCCTCTGTTGTCAAATGAAAAGACTTATGCCTCTTCTTCACTGTGTCCATCATCGCTGCGCTAATTCCACTGAAATTCCTGATGAATTTCTGGTAGAAACTAGCCAAACCATGAAAACACCTCACCTCGAATACATTCCTCGGTGATGGCCAATTCTTGATCACTTCTACCTTATCCGGATCCATCCTCAACTCGTTAGCTGAAATAACAAAACCCAAGTAAATGAGCTTTGTCTTCATAAATGAGGACTTCTTCATCTTTATCAACAGCTTCTCCTGCTGTAGCTTCCACATCACAATGGCCAAATGCTTTAGGTGTTCAGCCTCTGATTTACTGTAAATCAATATGTCATCCAAAAAAACAATGACAAATTTCCCGATGAATTCCCTTAGGACTTCATTCATCAGCCTCATAAAGGTACTCGGTGCATTCATGAAACCAAATGACATGACTAGCCATTCATACAGTCCTTCGTTGGTTTTGAAGGTTGTTTTCCACTCATCGCCTTCCCTCATGCGAATCTGGTGGTATCCTCTTTTCAAATCTATCTTTGAAAAATACTTTGCCCCACTCTAGCAGTCCATGAGATCATCCTTTCTCGGAAATGGAAATTTGTACATGATGGTTATCTAATGTATCACTCTTGAATCGGTACAAATTCTCCAGCCTCCATCCTCTTTGGACTGAGTACTGTTGGAACAACACATGGACTCAAGTTTTCTCTGACTAATCCTTTGTCCATCAACTCCTGGACCTGCTTCTTAACCTCTTCATTTTCTTGTGGCGTCAACCTGTACGTGGATTTGTTCGACAAACTGGCTACTGGTATGAGATCTATATGATGACTCACACTCCTCATCGATGGCAACGAACGACGTAATTCATCCACTATGATGTCAGCGAACTCTTCCAGCAGTTCCTAAACTTCATCTGGTAAATCATCCATTCTTGTGCTAGTTAGAACAATCCTCGGTTTCCTGACCACAAAGAATTGTGGATCTTCCTTCTTCTTCACCTCTATAAGAAGCTCCTTCCCACTCATGAGAAGTACTGTGTTTCTTACTTCTGGCTTCACCTCCTTATCTTTTATTGGAAGCAACCTATGGGTTCTCCCATTCTTCTCCAAGGTATATGTGTTCATTCTCCCACCATGAATCACATTTCGTTCATACTGCCATGGTCTACCCAGTAATAGATGACATACATCCATGGGAATAACATCACATAGTACTTTATCATTATACCCTCCTATTTTGAATTCAACTAAGCATTGTTTAGTAACAGTTACCTGGTGTCCCTTCTGTAGCCATGAAACTCTATATGGGCTTGGATGATCAGTCGTCTCCATCTCCAGCTTCTCTACCATCTCGGTTGAAACGAGATTATCCGTGCTACCGCTGTCCACAATAACCTTGCATACCCTATCCTTTGTCTTACAAGCTGTTCTGAACAGTCTGGTCCCTTGAGATGAGTCCTCCACCTCCTTTCCGGGTGTTAAGAGAACTTTACGCATCATCAGCGACCTTCTGCCCTATGTGTCCTTGGCCTCAACATCCCGCTTCTGCGCTTCGGCGATGTGAGCTTCTCCAATGTCCTTCTTTTTCTCTGGACACTCGTATGACTTGTGCCCATTCTTTCCACATGTGAAGCATGTGATTACTCCACCTCTTCCTCTTCCTCTACCTCTGGTACGAGGAAAAGTGTTGTTGTCAGCATATCCTCCGCTCTGCTCTGTATGCTGCCCCCTCTGATCAACATATGGCCCTCGCTGTGAGGTCCCACCTCTTTCAAATTTACCCAGAGGTTTCTTCCATTCCTCCTTGGGCTTCTGGTATTTATCCTGGGCAAATGCCTTGCCTCTGGGCTAACTCCTCCCTCGCTCTCGCTGACCTTGCTTACGGCTCAGCTTCTCTTCCGCTTTCAGAGCCATTTGATAAGCATCCTCTACCGTTCAGATGGTTACCATGCTCAATTCATCCTGAATGTCGTATCTCAGACCATTCAGATATCTGGCAACCTTCTCATCATTGCTCTCCCAATGACCTTCTCTGATGTTCAGTCGATAGAATTCCTTAGTGTATTCTTCCACTGTCATCAGTTTCTGTCTCAGGTTCTGCATTCTCCTGAACATAGTGATTTGGTAGTCTCTTGGGATGAACTTTGCCTTCATCTTTGCAATCATTCGATCCCAAATCTTAATCTTCTGCTTGCCTTTACAACGTCTATCTGCTTGTAACTTGTCCCACCACAATGCTACATGTCCTTTCAAGCGTGTGACAACATGTATGACCTTCTTGTCCTCTTCGATATCTTCATAATTGAAATAGGTGTCAAGAGCTCTAATCCAGTCTAGAAGCTCTTCTGCATTCAGATTTCCCTCATAAACTGGAATATCGATCTTCGCCTTTGCACCCATCCTTGCGATAGCCTTAATCAAATGTTCATTCGCTGCATCCTCGACTGCAACTTCCTTATCACGTTCAACTTCAACTTCATCTTCTGAGTCGCTGAAATCCCCCACACTAACTGTGCACCTTTGAGTTGTCTCCTTCTCCTCGAGTCTTGCTTGAAGATCTCTCATCTGTCTCTCCATTTCTGGATTTCCTACCGGCCTGCCTCTTCTCCGCACCTCTCTATCCTCTGGATCGAGTTACTGTCTCTCTCTTCTGGGCGGCATGGAAAATTTCTTCTTCACTGCTACAGAAAGCAAAGAGATATAACCTGCTCTGATACCACTTAGTGCAGCCGCGCCCTCACTGGCACATCCACTTCAATAGGATCTTCTTTCCCTCTCGACCCAAAGAACTCCAAGGCTCCTCTATTTCCCTATCGAGAAATCTGCGCACCACATATTCTCTCTTCACGCAATCCCCCCCTTTCTTAACTTATCGGGGAATCAGAACTCGCGACTATGCGAGTCTAACGGTCGACCACTGGGCTCTCGAATCCCCGAGACCCGATACCTTAGTCAACACTGACCTCTTCCCGTATTTATTGGGACTTCTACTCTATCGCGATTTTGCAACTCACGATATCATGCACTTTGAATTGCCGACTTCTGATACCCGATGCAATGAAACTCCGATGCACGTGGGGGTTGTCTCTTCAACTCCTTATCACCCCTATCGGGATTTCAGAATTCACAGAATCGTGAATCCGGATGTCGATGGACTCAGGACTTTCCTTTTCCCGATCCGATACTGCGCCACCTGTCCTCCACTATCTTCTGCTGTGGCCCCACACGACTCTCCCGTCGGGGTATCGTGGATTGCGATTTCAAACTGTCTGAGTATCTTGTTCTCGAAAACCCCGATACTCCGATTCGCGACTTCCTCGGATATCCTGACACGCGTCCCACACAATAGACGGTTCTGATCCTATCGGGATATCATAGATCGCGATGTCACAATTCTTGTTGCACAATTTTGGAGCTTCAACTTGCGAATCCCCGATATGCGATGTCAAGTGTAAATCTGACGGTCCCTTATGACTCAGGATCGACGGCTCTGCCCCTCCTGAGCTTCGAACCTCTTTCACACTTACACTGTAACCTCCCTCGCAACTCCGTGAGATCCAATGCCCCACGGAACTTCGTGAAATCTCCTCAAGGGATTTCAACTGTCCGCTCTTCCCTTTGTAAATCCACAAAATGAAGAAGTGTCTCCCCAAGAGACTCGTTTTCCCGCTCGCCAACCTGTGATGCTTCTCTCAGACTTTCCACAGCAGCTTCCCTGCACTTACCCTTCCGTGAATTCAAAGGACTATTCCTCCTGAGCTTTTCCACAATCTTCAGTCTTCAGAAAGAAACCTTGCATGCACTCCTTGAGGTAAATCTTCAACAACGCTTAAGTGTTGAAGGCACTCGACCCTGTGCACACCTGCAGCAGTAGTCTTCCGATACTCTGCTCAGAATCGCAACTCTGAGACTTAGCTTGGCTTGCGCACTCCTTGCACGACACTGTTCCTAACTACCTCTTCGAGGAAATGAGCACAAAAAGTTACCCTAATTGAGCCCTTCTGTCAACGCACTCCTTGCAGACAATTCAACTGCACCCCTTGCAGGAATTCTCTGGTTCAAAATAGAGAAACAATTGAAACTAATTCCTTCTTCCCTTCAGACTTCAATTTCACCATGAAATCACATACACAACATATAAAAGCAAATGTATAACTGGAAGTAAACATTCATGAGCATATCAACATCAACACACAGAGAATCAACACAAACCATGAATTTGAATCAGAGTTCTTCTATTAATTCAAACGCCTATACATGGGTATTCTTCACACAGTTCTCTTCTTGCTCTTCTACTCTTCATCTAGAATGCTTGATAATGTTACAATGTACAAATGAGGGTGTCTATATCAGTTTCCCTCTTGGACTCTAAAGCTATCAAATCTAGAATTAAAATCCTATCTAACAACATTAAATCTATTAAATGGCGAGTATCTACTAAAGTACGAGAGCTATCTGCTCAAGGTCCATTACAATATACAAGTTTTCCCTCTCTTAAATGACTCATTTAAGATTTGCGCAACAATCCCAAAGAATTTTTTCAAAAAAATTGTGCTGGCTTGTCCAACTGTCTTTTGCTCCGTGCTGGCTTGCTTGATGTGCTGGCGATGCTCCTGCATCAACCCCCCCCGGGAAATCCACTGACAATATCAAGTGTTTTGCACATGAAGCTGCATTGTGGAGGAATAAATTCCCCCAAGCGAGAAGGTGGAGGACCATTCGACGAGTGTAGGTGAGGAAATGGAGGCGGGGACACCTCTTCTCTCCCCAAACTCACTTTGAGATGAGCACCTCCAAATCATTTTTGAAATACGAAAAAAGTAGGATGACTAGTTGCACATTCATCGCATCCTTGGACAAAGAATGGATATCATGTCGAATGATTTGGAATATGCTCTAGCGCAGAATCACTGCCAAAATTGTGGCCATAAGTTTGTCAATGCCTACAACATCCATGGTGGCCCGAGCTCGCACAGAGAATAACACCTCCAGGTTTTTGGTTTTCTCTCCTTCTGGTTTTGCCACCTCTCCAAAGATAGGCATAATCTCTTCCTCACGACCCAAGCTAGATGGTCATGGTGACCATTTTCTAATCATTACTTTGTTTGTACTGTTTTGTTTAAGTTGTGACATGTCAAAATATAAGCTTTTGATGAAAACCACATGTTTTGGTTTCCCTTTTGTGGTAGAATAGGTGGCTAATAGATGGCATTGTATAGACATTAGTAGTTATTAATATAAGGATCTTACTTTATTTACAAAAAGACAAAAAACAATTGTGTGTGTATATATATATAAACCAAAGAATAACAAAAATAAATAAAAAAATGAAATAAGATAAAAAAGGATAAAAAAAAAAATGCAATGGTGGGTAGGGAAGTGAAGGTGGGGAAAAAATGGTGGGTGAGTACCAAAATCCTGACACCCACTCCCCGTCCCCTCCACCCCATGTTGTCCCCGCTTTCCACCCTATGCCCCCTTCACACCACCCCCCATATCTCTTCTTTTATAGAATTCCCCCACCCCTAAAACTCCCTAGTCCCCCTTACCCCTCTTGTAGTGCCGCATTTTATTTGACTACTATGAAAAACCAAACTTATTATTTGAGGGAATTTGTTCGCAGATGACCTGATTATTGACTCTTATTAGGACGGTGATTTTTTTTTAACATTATAATTGAGTAAATTTGACAATGACGAATTGGCTAAATTAATTCATGTAATTCTTAGACATATATTTTATGCAATTATGTGATGAAATGAATGATAATGATTAATTCTCTTCATGATTTCACATGAGACTTGGAAATATTAATTTCATATATGGCTAACAATTTTCCTAGTGTGACAAGAAACTATAAGGGAACATTGACGCAAAACACCTATGGAGTGAGTGAGGATATAGTAACTATTTGATGATTATGTTTTGTATAATTGATGTGAATCAAGAAAATTACTGACAAAATGATGTAGTAAATGCAAATACAAGGATTATGTTTTCTAATTTGATCCACACATGAGTAATGGGGCTGTATAGAGTTATACTAGGTACTATCAAGCCAAGTTGAATAGTTTCCCTACTTCAATCTACTAGAACTCCTTCTGTAGTTGCAGTTGAAAAGTGTGGGACACTTCTACTCAACGGTTATATTATGTTGTGATGGTGGGGTGTGAATTCATTCACTCATGATGATCAATTGAGAGGTGTGAAATAAGGAGAAAGACTTATTCCTCAGTGTCCATTAGTTTCTCAATAAGGGAAACAAGGTCAGTGAGTAGTGTCTCCACTTTTGTTCCCATTCCTCGTTGACCGAAGGTTAAATACTTCAATGAAATGTACACATGGTACCTTTAGAGTATGTTAAGTAAATCTTGAAGGGCACATGACATACATGGAATCCTCAATATCTTTATGAAAAACTGTTAATGAAAACTAATGTGAAAAATGAATTTTAGAAATATAATGTACAAGGAGAATTATTATTATACATTTAATGTAGGGGAAAACAATAATTATATTTAATTTTAGTTATAAAACTTAAATGACCAAAGGGGTTGGATCTAATGGTGGAAATAAATAAGTTTTCCACCATTAGGCAAGGTTTAATTCACACGAGGACCTAACCCAAATCCATCGGGACACCTTGAGGTAGTGGTCGAATGTGTGTTTTCACCTAGAGATATTGTATTAAATGATATTTTGACATGTGCACACATGAGTGGATCAAAGCCCACCACGATGTCCTTCAATTTTTAATGTCAATTCCTGCTAGCTCAATCAGTTAAGGTGTGGGTTTTTTTTGGCTAGGAAACCAGAGTTCAATACCCTTACGGTGTGTTTAGTCTAGGGGAGACACCCAAAAATCCAACCATGTTAAGGGTTGGTGTGGCCTAGGTCGGATGCAATCCCCAAGAAATTTTGATGGTTAAAATTCCCTTGGGTTGTGGTTTCTTATCCAACGGTTGAAATGTTGGCCCTGCAAGTAATGAGAATTTCTAACAACCCAAAAAAGTTAGAAAAGTGAAACAAAATTAATAGCCTAACGTAACATTTTTTAAGTATTGAAGTTCATTCATAATAAAGTCAAGTTGAGAGAAAATAATAAGAAGAATTACTTAGTGATAAAGTTGTGTATGATCTTATTTTAAACCAATTCTTATTTTCTTACCTACAAGACTACCCTATGGTCTAAGAAACCTCGACCTAGGGGCATGGAAGTTGTTAAAATCATTTGCGGATTGCACTGAACCTAGGCCACGCCGACCCTTAAAATGGATGAATTTTTTAAAGTGTCTTATCCCAATCACCATGAGTTTCAAACCTTAGTCAACTTACGAAACAATACCCTCTAAATTCATGACTTTATTTTAAATCAATTAATTAATAAAGAAAAATTTAATTAATTTGAATTGTGAGATAAAAAAGGCATGTTATAATTGTGTAAAGAAAGTAGTAAAAAAACTAAGACATGTAAATACCCATGTACCACAAAAATAGGATTCTTGAAGAAAATCAAGGAAACATTTGACTACAATTTTTAGGAATCTAGAAGAGTTGTGTGAGGGAAATTATCTATAAAGAGAGGGTCTTGGGATTAACTATCATTGGATGGTTGTCATAATGACCACTACTGATTATTATTGAGGGTTGGTAATTTAAAGGCCATTAAACACTAGGGATCTTGGGAGGCTTGTTATAAAGGTATTTTTCGTGTAGTCCAATTGTTGGGAAGAAGAGTATCCACAATAATTGGTAGGGAGGTCACAATAATTGGTACGGAGGTCAACCAGTGAGTCAAATCAACAATCAACAAGTTTGGGCGAAGTTAATGCAAAGTTTTGACGAATTACATAGAAAGCTCCGACGAAGTTGAAATAAAGATTTAAGCGAAGTTAACGGAAAGTTTTGATGAATTTGACGAAGAGATCCGACGAAGTTGAGGCAAGGATTTCGAAAAGCTGACGAAAGGTTAAAAATTGGAATACATATTCGAAATATTGGCAAACGATTCTTCAGGTGATGGTGCTGGTAACTACTGACATTCTCTATAATATTTATGTGAATTTAATATGACAATTTGTATATGGTCAATGTGGTTTTCAAAAAAATAAAATGATGGTATATTGATATTTTAATTTTATATTTTGAATCGTTGTACATCGTTTTATAAATGAAGGTGGAAATTTTTGATTAAAATATGAACGTAATTCATTTCTCGATACCAATTATAGTGGTGAAATCCTTATTTTAAATCATTACTTATTATTTTGGTAGAATAGTTAATTCGTACAATTCAAAATTTACAATCTTAATGCAGAAACAGAAATAGAAATAGAAATATAATTTGTAAAAAAATGGTTTGAGCTTCTTTGCATTCACCCGTGGAAAGATAGACCTTATCACTTCTGCCTTATTGGATGATAATTATTCCAATGCAACAATTTCCAGTAAATGATTTATAACTCACTTGCCAATGAAAATATTAGAGTGGAGGAATGACCGGTTGGAAAAATTGTTGAAACTTAAATCATTTTAAAGAAAAAATTTAATTCTATATAATATTAAAATAACTGAACGAAATCAATGCGATGTAATCTTAATAAGATGGACCCTTATTTTTTTTAGATACCTTGCACACACCCTTAGTAATTTTAATTTGAAGTTCGCCTCCACTGGATCCTCAGTTTCATCTTTATTAAAAATGCTATCCATCTTCCCTAATTTGTTAAGAACCAAGGCTTTTAGGAATAGAGTGCATGGAATTTTTTTGGCAAGGAAGCTTCCCATTGTGAGCATGATGTCAACAAACCTTCCATCGCCATTTCAGAATTATCATGTCTTATTGATCTGTACATAGCTATTATAAGTGAATATCCTGATAATATATCTGTAAAAAAAAGAGAGGCACATCGGGGTTCCGGTTTCGGCGTTTACGAACATCCAACACAAAAACAAAACAACTATTCCTGGAATGCGAAACGAGGCTTATCAAAATTTGGGGTTCGACATTTACAAACACCCAAGGCAAAAATAAAACAAAACGACAATTGCCGAATCGCAAAGTGCGAACAGAGTTTGGGCCCACACTTCGGGTTCCGAGTTTAAAAAAAAAAAGAACTCTGCGCGCTCCAACAAATAACAGTTTGAGAAATGCTTAAGGCTAAGATACGAATAGAATGAGTTTACGAACTCAATAAAAAAATATCAACGGAGAGAACACTTTCGAATACGAAAAATCAAAATTTTCTTTCAATATGTTTTTCAAGATATAGATTACAATCTGTTTCAGGTATTTATATAAACCAAAATT
>JZKD02S0521094.1:66256-91204 GCA_000966675.3 Picea glauca | reverse complement strand
AATGTTTGTTTGTATGTTTTAGATTATTAATCAACCAAGTAATAATTTAATTATTTATTTAAAAATGACAGAATTTGGGGCTAAATCATTACATGTGGTATGAGAGTAATTTTTAGCACTCTAGGACCATGGATCCATTATAATTCATGTTCTTGTAATATTTTGAACAATTTTAAATGTGGATTAGTTAAAACTTGAAAATTTATCGGATTTAGGTCCTCCTTCCAAAATAAAAGCTTATGTTATGTGTCTTCTTCTGATCAATGTATTAGCCTTCTGGTATCTTCTACGAATTTTGATGGAGACTTGTGGATCTCTTGAGTGGCCTTCTGTTATGAATGAATTCAACGATTGTGTTACAAATTCTGAATTAGTTGATCTTGGTTGCAAATTCACTTGGACGAATGGTCAGGAAGGTGGAGCCTCTCTTTTTCCTGGGAGTATGGCATGGGTTACTTCAGCGCTGTAGTGCTTGGTACTCGGACATTGGCTCGAGGAATTTTCTCTACCCCTTCTTACCTTGAAAAAAGAAGGGTCACCTTGCATCCTTGAACCGATAACCATCTTTCGGCTAACCTAGCCTCCTCCATCCCTCTTCTTGTGATAGGTAATTGTGTATAGAGGATGTGTAATAGGTAGGGGTAGGGTTTATATGGGTCAAGGTATACCTCCTCCACACCAAATTACACATGTGGACTCTCATCCCAAAGAATAAGAGAATGTTTAGGAACAAGAACACAATTCTACTAGAGAATTAATGAACATGGTGCAATCACTCTAGAGAATGTATGATGTGTTGATAAATATATTAGAGAGAGAAGAGGGAGGGGTTTCCATGCATGTTGAAGGATATGAAAATCCTACCAATAATCACATGCATAAAGAGTTAGCAAAATTTGAACTCCTAGAGTTTTTGGGATATATCGATGGACGGGCAATTGAGGCCTCATTAGAGAATATGGCAATGTGTTTTTCCCCAAGCGATTACAAATCCAACCATAATGTATGAAGGACTATGTTTCAACTAAATGGGAGTTTCTTATTGTGGTGGAAGACCCTTCTATCACAACCGGGGATGGACATATCTAATATTTCTTAGGATATTTTTGAGGATACTTTTCGAGAATGCTTTTTTCTTGAAGAGTTCATTGAAAAGAAACTAAATGAATTTAATTATTCATGACCTAGAACTAGATCGGTTCTTGAGTACGAGGAAAAATTCATGGAATTTTAGAGATATTCCCCGTATCTAAACACTAAAAAATTGTGGGTCAAAAGGTTTGTTTCTTGACTAAACTACAATATTAGAGCAAAGGTGACGATCCTAATGCATTATACCTTGCATGAAGAAGTACAATAGGTCATTATAGATGGAGAGGATATTGATAGTACTAGACAATAAAGACGA
The DNA here is from genome assembly GCA_000966675.3 of Picea glauca. Classification (NCBI taxonomy): domain Eukaryota; kingdom Viridiplantae; phylum Streptophyta; class Pinopsida; order Pinales; family Pinaceae; genus Picea; species Picea glauca. The sequence continues at coordinate 89,796 of JZKD02S0521094.1, read as the reverse complement.
CTGAGACATATGAGTTAAAGAGTTCATAGGTTGGCACCATCTTAGACAACTAGTAGACCCATGACATTATGGATATATGTGTCGAAGGGACCAATTATTAACACATAGTTTTTCCAAACAGGTGGCTAGAGACCAACATATGAACCATTAGCACCACAACTTCGCCTGGCATAGCATTTTATATTTGCATAGTAGACAAGTATACCTTCTTTTACTCAGTCAAGTAGCAAGAGTCAACCCACTAAGAGGGGGTGTTGGAATTGTGCAGAACCACAATTTTGGAGGGATTATCCCCAAGAATAGAGGGGATATGGTAGAGAATAGATCGATATGATAGTGGAATATTTGGCAAGGCCCATATGATTCATGCAATGGTGAATAATTGTGAGGCCAACAATTAGTCGACAGTGCTGGATAATACATGTATGGTTAATCAACAAGGTCTTTGTATATTGATAGATCCATGAGCTATTGAAATTTTCATATCATATGTTGCATTTTCTATATTAAACATATAAGTAGTAGAACATATTGATTTTAGTCAAGGAGAAGTGACATCGAGAGTGAAGTAAGATGTAGTATTTTTGGTAAAGAATTGTGATATCGTATTTGATGTGTTTGTAGCTTCAAGGGTATCTCTATTTGTGACAATCTTGGAATCCTACGATATACTGATCAAAAGAATTGGTTTGAAAATCTTGAAACAATGGTAGAATGTAAGAATAATAGAATTTAATTTTTAGGTGATGTAGGTCATAATATAATTTTACTTGGAATTAACAAAGGAGTATCACTGAATCACTAAGATTCATAACATATTTTCAACTAAAGATAAGTATGCAAAAATGATGCACTTTATATGAAAAATTATCTATGAATGAAAATGAAGACTCAACAAGTTTAGAGAAATACGATATTTTTTCAAAACATAAAGATCTATTTCCAGAGGAATTACCTCAATTACAACCCCAAACAGAACTATAATTCATGATTGAACTCAAATTCAAAATGAAACCCATCACAAGAAATCCATATGCAATGACGGCTTCAGAATTGTGGGAGTTATAGATGCAGTTAAAATAAATTTTTTATTTCAGTCTTATAAAAGAAAGCATATCATTGTGTAGAGAATTGGTGATATTTGGAAAGAATAAAGATGGATCATGGATTCATAGTATTGATTACCGATAGTTCAACAAGGTGACAATATGCAATCAATATAATATATGTTACCAAGAATTGTCCATATATTTGACCAAATGAAGGGAGAGATAGAATTTTCAAAAATAGATTTAAGATTAGGATATCATGAGTTAATAATTAAAGAATAAACTATTCCTAAAATAGAATTTAAGACAAGATTTATACAGTACAATTTTATGGTATTGCCCTTCAAATTAACAAATATTTGAGAAGTGTTCATGAGTCTGATGAACAAAGTATTTGGAGAATATTTGGATAAGTTTGTGAAAGTATTTATAAATGATATTTTGATATATTCATGATCATAAGAGCATAATGAACATTTATGACTAGTTTTGCAATCTCTCAGAGAAAATAAATTATATGGAAAGTTATCTAAATTTTCATTCTATGAATCTAAGGTTCATTATTTAGGACATATTATCTCAGTAGAAGGAATCACAGTTCATGTGTAAAATATCAAGGAAATCATGGGATGTTAGACACCTACAAACATACACGAAGTATGTAATTTCATGGGATTGGTAAGTTATAATCGAATATTTGTTGAAGGATTTTCAAATATCACAAATCCTATAACATAATTGCAAGAGAAAAATAAGAAATTCATATGGAAAGAAAAATGTGATGAATAATTACATAAACTAAAATAATTCTTAACAATGAATATTATTTTGAAGGTACCCAATATGGATCAAGATTTTTTAGTATTCACATATATGTCAAAGGAAGTACTATGTTGTGGCCGCAACAACCCTTCTTATTTTTATTTTATAAGACAAATAAAAGGAGTCCCATATTGATCCTAACTCTAAATCCTAACGTACCATTACTTACAACATATATTACCTTTCCACTACTCTCAGAGATATGGATGTATATATCAAGTGATTGCATACCCTTAGGCGTTCCTTGTTGACTGCATAATATTAGGCCAATCTTTCCCTATATCCCGTTCTCACTTTAGGAATGTTTCTTGGGAATATTTCCATGAAATCATTTTCATCATTGACTATTGTTTTGGTACCTTAGAGATAGCATTAACAGGTCACTTATCACTTTATCATACATCTAAGGTTAAAGTGGTAGCATGGACAATTATAAGGTCACTAATTTTCTCAAAACACATTAAATAATTAACAACCTTCATTCAATTCGAGAAAACATTTATTAAAATGAAGCAATGAGAAAATGAAGAATAACTAAGCTTGGTAACAGAGTAGCGTGAAATAACCTTGTCGGTTCTTTATTTGACAGATCTAACATCGTTTCCTTCAGAACCATTGAAATTCCTCATGATATTGGAACTTTGAAGTTCAAATTTGAAGTACATTCAATTGTAATAATTATGATAGCCAAAGCATGATCTATTTTGGTTTTCCTAGTTTCATCAATTCATCTTGTCCATGAGGAGAATTTAGAGATATAAAATAAACCTCAAAACAATAAATGTACTATCAAAATCGACTATATAAGAACCAATCATATTTTAGAGGATGACATCATCCCCACAAGATAGATACGGCGGCATAATTCAAAGTGGATTCCTAAAGAAGATCAATAAGAAGTGTCTCAAGAGGATTACAGGCACCCACCCATATATATAACTTTAAAGAAGCACGTATATAAATAATCTCCCTCAGAAGGTGGGGTCTAAAGAAAATCCATCAAAAGGTTTCTAAATAAGCGAGGTTCTTTATCATAGCCATAAAAAATATCATGGGGTGAGGTTGAGCCACTTTTCCTTAATAGAATTTGAAGCAGATCGATTGCCCACCTAATCACAAGATAAGTTGACATTGCTTAAGTTAAAAAAATTTAGTTGTAACATTATGAATGGTTGATAACAACTCATAATTATTATCGATAATATTGTAAGTAAAATAGTCAAAACAAAAAATAGTTATACATTACTTTTGAATATAATATAGATCTACTAATAAAACAAAATACTTTTAAATATATTATATGTACTAATAAAGTAAATTATTTTTTAATATTTAAAAATAAAATACTAATTTAAAAATAATAAACATCATAATTAAGTTATATATATTATTCACATTTTATTTTTTTAAATTACATAAAACTATATATATATATAAACCAAACCCATTTTACATAATATAATTAATATAACATAAATGTTATATATATATATAATGGGTTTGGTTTATATATATAATACCCAACCCATAATATTATAATAGCCCTTAATAGGATATGGGGATTGCACCTCGTAATTTAATTATTTGTAATAGAATGCATAATATTTTCTATATGGGGTATGCATATAATGTAAATACAATATGTTAGTATATGGAGTATTTATATCATAAGTATATTACATAAAATAATATAATACAAAAAAAAATATTTCTTTGTAATTTTTTATTTTGATTTTTCAATCCAGCAATGGCATATTCCGCTAATGGAGGATCTATCTCTTCTTACCGAAACATAGTGACCATTAGTAGTCGGGAGATCAAGATTCTTTCTCATACCCTTGACTCCACAAACTCTTCCAAACCAATGGATACAAAACAGAGAAAAGAGAACAAGCAAATCTCGCCAAGTTCAGATCTCATCTTCAAACAAGACCTGCAGATCTAGAAAGATGATAAGAAAGAGAAATCATCTTGCATCTTGCAAGAAGACTAGATTCCATAGTAAAAAAACATGTCATCCCTTCTAGGGGAAGATATTCAATACACGTAGGACCATGCCCTCATTTTCAAATTCATGGGCCTTTGGCTATTCGAGAAGGCCCTCACATAGTGGATCAAAAACCGATGGAATCCCAAAGGAGAGGTCACTCTCAAACTGGGATCCAAAGGATTCTTTATGACAATATTCAACCAGGTCAAACTCTACATGAGGATATGGAAACATAACTTTATCTCAAGAAAGGAGGACTTCACTACAACCTCGATTTGGATTAGAATATACTCGCTCCCATAAGAGTATTTATAATGAACCCCAAAATTGGGTAATAAAAAAAAATTATAAGGGGAGTAACTATAGTCTTATTGTCAATGACAACATAGATCTGGACAATGTTTTAAACCATTCATTACCCAACTCAATTCTTCGATTTAACTTAAAGACTTTGTTAAATCAAACTATCCATAAGAGGAATAATACTCTAACCATAATTCTATCTTCACTTATTATTATTCTACTATTCTTGTAATTCATAAAGGTTTTTCCATATTCATTTATTTCTAAACTAGTAGGACATAATGATATATTCTCATACAATTTTTTTATGCTATTCTTTGTCATGCATGAGGGTTCCTTCCACATTAATTTAATTGTAAGCTTAAAAAAAAAAGTCATCCTTATAACTTAATAAGGAGAACCTAAGGTTCTTTCAAGGTCCATGTTTTAAGGAACACCATGGTGAGAAAAAGTAGTTAGTACTAGGATTATTCCAATCCTATGTGCTGACCCATGTCTCACAAAATTTCCTATGTTTACGTTACCCAACATTACAAGGGATAGGGAAGCTCTTAGAGAGCCAAGCAGATGACAATAAAAACCTACACTAGGAAATTAATGCAACCGACGTCATTATTTAAAACACATTAACATTGTAGCAATGCCCATCATACCAGGTCTACCTACCATGTACCCGTGAGTTCTAACACTTCAGAGACCTAACAAATCCAGGCTATCCACTTCACGGATTTCACATGGCAAATAGGGAGACATGTACTCTATCATTTTTCCACTACGAGCACTAGGTTCGAGACACCATAACGTCCATTGCATACATTGTTTTCATTAGGCTTTCCTCTGCAAACGCCATTTCTTGTGGCTTGGTTTCTCTATAGAACCAAGGAACGAAACAATTGAGCCATGGAGAATAGACAAGTTGGCGTGCCTCGAATAATAGAGGTAAAACTTATAAGCATTGACATTTTGTTTTTGAAAAAGTTCAAGATAAAGTGTTGTCTCCGTTAGGATTATATAGTCTGTTCCATTTTCTTTCTGAGGTTGTTTAAAAGGTCTGAAAAGCCATGAAGAATAATCCAGTATGTGTAGCAGTAGTGCTCGTTTGTACAGACTACACATCCTATGATTTACTGTTCCTGGATTAAGCTTGAATGCATGTCTATTAACGATTATGTAAGCTATATAAAGGAGGTTCTATGTATGGAAAGGAGGTTTTTTAAGTATTACTTTACTCTTGAATCTTTGCATACAGTCTCCTCTTAACTGTGGGGAAGGGCCAATACCCAAATCCTTTTTATAACAAATTTTTCCAGTTTTTTCCCATCGAATATCATTATCTAGGTTCTCTTGTTGTTTCTTGAAATTGATCGTAACCCTTGACGTTGTTGTATTTTTATCAATATGAAAAATATTACCGTTTGGTGTAGTTACCCTACGATAAGGGATTTATTTGTTATGTGAGGGAAACGCTGATAGATCTGACTCCTTTAAATGTTATTGCTATCTTGGTAATTACTTCATTTGGTTCTTGATTTCCCTATGTAAGGGATCCATTTGTACCATGTGGAAAAACGTTCATAGTTTTATTCTTTTAATTATTAATGTTGTATCTTTAATTATTTTGCGTGATTCTTTATTTCTTGATGTTAAGGGATTCAGTTTACTTTGTGACTAAACGTAGATAGTTTTACTCCTTTAATTGTTAACGCCCTTGTAATGTACCCATCCTCCCACATGTCGAGCATGCCACACCAAGAATGAATCTCTTGGTTGATTTTGAATCTCTGATAACAATTAATTAATAAAGAATAATGAAATACACACATGTAATGATCAATATTCATACTACAACATAAAATACATGCACAATATACCATATAGAGCATTAACTAGCAAACATGTATATTATAAGTACAAATCTCAGATATAATCATTTAATACGCAACATAAATAAATACACAAGAAAATGAAACCATAGCAAAGTGCACTTATCTTTTATAAAATAAGAAACCAATTGGCTATAGACCAAGGACATTCCATCCAATCGTAGACATTATTCTTCCAAGTCTCAACAATAATTTCACCCCCAAGCTAGGGTTATGAATCAACAAGGACGGTTCCAAAGTGTTACATGGATTCCCAACGAGTCAACACTCAAGCTCTCACAGGATTCTCGAACACTCACAACAATCCAAGTACCCAACTCTCCTTTACCCATCCTGCACCACCCAAGAGAATGGACCTTCACCCTTCTCTGCCACACATTCCCTCAGGTAGTCCTTCTCCTTTCAGGGCTCCAGTGCAGCTGGTCTAGAATCTCAAGACTTGTAGCTGTGATCACAGCTAAACATAGGCCAAGCATATCAAACATGTAGGCCTCAAATCATGGTTGGATTACACCAACAATATCTATATACAAAAATCATGGTTGTTATTCGACAATTATTCTTCCTTTCCAAAGCCAAGACACAAAAATGAGGAAATATGAGTGGGTGACATAAAATAATGGAGTCCAGACTCCATGAGAGAGGATGAACAGTGAAAAAATCGAGTGAATAAATGTGTTAGGAGACCAACAACAACACTATAATGGGGATGGGAATGAGAGTGAGCAAATGACCAAAACAAATGAGAGAATTAGCCAACTAGATAACCCCTTCCACAGACTAGAGATGAGTTTATGTAATTTGTAGCGATCAAGAACCTCTTGGCCTTCTCCCCCATTAAACAAAATGGGTAATTAAAATATGAAATAAACAATTATCCCCTCAAACCCCCTCTCTTGTGGAATCATATCCCCCTATAAATCTAGTCATTTTCTCTGTAGCAACAAACAATGTATTTATTATTAATAATGATCACACATTACATTTCTTAGGCACACTGGACTTTTAATAATTGTTTGGGCATGATATCCTCTAAAAAATGTAACAATACATTATTTAATATGGGGGTTCAAAACTGGGGGTGTTACATACCCTCCCCCTTGTTTTGGCACGGTCCTCGGTGCATATAAAAACATGAATAAAAATTCCAAAATTTACTGAAAAATCTACAGGTACTTTGCTTGCATGGAATATTTTTGCTCGCAAGTAGCATATTTAGGACCGTATCAGGTCCACTGAACTTTTACCATCTCTATAACTCAATTTCAAAGCATTTTGACTCTTATGTCCATTATTCACATTGGTGGGATCTGAAAGTATCTCTCTATCTCTACCTGAATCAGATGCCAATCAGTAACATGGTTATGATCATGTACATATTTATTTAACAAAGACAAATAAAATGCATTATGCACATTCATGGAAACAGGCAATGCAAGCATGTATGCAACTGTCCCTATTATGTCCAATATCTCAAATGGACGACATAATCAGGTTTCTAGCTTTGTACAACTACCCAACTTCAAAGACATCTTCTTGGGCTTTACATTCAAAAGCACATGCTCTCCTACTTTAAATTCTCTTTATGTCCTATTCTTGTCGGCATAAACGTTATGTCTATCTTGAGCTACTTTTAAATTCTTCTTAATATTAACCATATGGTATTCCATTTCCTCAAGCAACCCCATCCAAAGTACCATTCTATCTGTTGGGTTGTCTTAGCTTATTGTAGTGTTTCATTTCATACCATACAAATCTTCAAATGGGCTCATCTTCAATGAATCTTGATACCCATTATTACAGGAAAAATCAACCAAGTGCAAGTAATATTCCCACTTAGATGGATTATCAATCACATACATTCTTAACATGTCTTCAATTACTCGGTTGACCCTCTCTGTTTTCCCATATGATTGTGGAAGATATGTTGTGCTAAAGTTATGTTTTGTACCAAATCCTTTAAATAATCCTTTCCATCAATTTGATGTAAAATTAGTGTCTCTATCTCAGGCAATTTTCCTAGGTATCCCATCCAACCTAGCAATCTCCCTCATGTAAATTTCTCCAATATTAATTGTTGTATGAGTTGTTTTTACAGGAACAAAATCAACATCCTTTGTCAATTTATCAACCACTGCCAACATGGAATCATGTTGTCTTGTTGTCTTGGGTAATTTAGTTATAAAATCAATGGTTATCACTTCCCATTTCTTCTCTGGAATTGGTAATGGATGTAGCAAACCCACTGGGTGTCTATGCTCAACCTTCACTTTCTGACATTCCATACATATGACGATGTAATCAACAACATCCTTTTTCATCCCCGGCCAAACGAATTGGCTTCTTACTGCTGTAATTGTTTTCTGGTAACTGGGATGTCCAACATATGGAAGATTATGTATTTCATTTAATACCAAATTCCTAAGTTCTCTAAAACTAGGAACATCAATTCTATTTTTATGCATAAGTAGTCCATATTCCTTTATCTCATTCTCTTTCCCTTTTTTTTGTACCTCCTCTTGTTGTAATATTTTCTTTACCTATAGGTAATGTTGATCTGTAAAAGCAACATCTAAAATTATTTTCTTCATGTCCTATTGATGCATACTGTCAATTGTAGCATGCATGAGATGCACTCTTCTACTAAGTGCATCGACAACTTTATTTTCTTTTTCTTTGATATGCTTGATATAAAATTTGTATTTGGTTAAAAATTCAAGCCATCTTGTTTCCCTGGCATTCAAAGTTGATTGTTCAAAAAGATAGTTCAGATCACTGTTTTCTGTTCTTAATTCAATTCTCTTTCCCATGACATAATTCCTCCACATATTCAATGCGTGAACAATGGAAGCAAGCTCCATGTCATGTGTGGCATAGTTCCTCTCATGCTCTTTAAGCTTTATGGACTCATAAAAAATGACATGTCCATTTTGAGTGAGGAATCCACCGAGTCCTTCCTTGCACACATTTCTACATACCAAAAAATTATCATTTGGGTTAGCAATCTTCAAAATAGGTGCACTAGCAAGTAATTCCTCCAGCAAATTAAAATTTTCTTCACATTTTGTTGTCCATTAAAATTTAATTCCTTTATTTTGCAAAGAAGTAATGGGATTATAAATCTTAGAGAAAACTTCTATATATATTCTATAGTAACCAGATAACCCCATAAAATATCTGACTTATGAAACATTCCTGGGTGTTGGCCATCCTCTAATGGCTTCAATATTCTCTGGATCTACTGCTATACCTTTGTTTTGAAATAATGTGCCCCAAGTAATGGATCTGTTCTTGATAAAAAAAACACTTACTCATCATGGCGTACAACTAATGTTCCCTTGGCACTTGCAATACCAGTCTTACGTGATGTTCATGCTCCTCCTCAGACTTAGAATAGATAAGTATGTCATCCAGGAATAGTATGACAAACTTATCCAAGTAATTTCTAAATATTCCATTCATTAAGAACATAAAGACAACTAGTGCATTGTACAATCGAAATGGAACCACTACAAATTCATAATTCCATTACCTGGTTCTAAACGCTATTTTATGGATGCCTTCTTACTTCATTCTTACCTGATGATATCTTGATCTCAAGTCTATCTTTGAAAATATATTTTCTCCTCTTAGTTGATCAAATAGGTAATCAGTTCTGGGTAGAGGATACTTGTTCTTTATAATGGACTTATTCATTTGTTGAAAGTCAATACATAGCATCAAGGTTCCATATTTATTTTTGACAAAGAGTATCGGTGCTCCCCAAGGTGAAACACTTGGGCTTATGTACCTTTTTTTCAAAAATTCCTCCAACGACATTTGTAATTATTTTAACTCGGGTGTACTCATTCTGTAAAGTGTTTTGGACACTGGAGAAGCTCCTGGCACTAAATCAATAGAGAAATTTATCTCCCTTTTTGGTGAAAACCCTGGTATTTCTTGGAATACATCCTTGTATTCTTGTAGTATCGAGAAATCTTCAAGACTTGGACCGTTTCTCTTTTGGATCCTCCACATGGGCTGCATACAATTGAAACCCTTTTCTGAAACATCACTTCAAATGTAAGGATTAAATATCCCTTGTAGATATGGGTCTTGGAATGCCTTTCACAGTGATTTGTTTTCCATCTCCATCAAAACATGTAAATGTCTTGCTATGACAATATAGGACATAATGATGCTTCTACAACCAATCCATTCCAATTAGAATATGATAAGACCCCAATGGTATGATATTAGGTCAACACTAGTATTCAAACCATTAAGACTTATGGAACAACTTCTGACCACCTCATGGATTCTCCTTTTGGTTCTAGTGGCTCGTTGAACCAAACTTGATTTCCCAAGGTTACTTTTCTCCAAATGTAAACTATCCACTACTTTAGGATCAATGTAACAATGAATTTATCCTAAATCACTTAGAATAGGAAGAGCCTAATTTATTATCTTACCTTCCCCCTCGATCATGTTGGATTGGTATTATTCTTATCGATCATCTAAGCCTGCATAGATCATTCTGATGTCTTCAACTGTTTTAGCCTCTTGGATGTTGTGCACAATGTTCACTCTGTCCTTTTTGTGTGGTAAATCCTTGTACATGCGATATTCATTACATCCCCAACATTGGATTGGTGGTATTCCCATTTTTCCCAAGGGGTCTTCTTTCTCATAATCATCCTTAGCGTATTGGTCTTGTTGATTTTTATTAGGCTCATTTCTATTAAAAGGACGTTTGAATCCCTTCCTCCTATGATCAGAATTATCCTTCTTCTTGTCCTTCCAAGATTTCTTCATGGAATCTCTGCCTTGGCCTTGCTCATACAAGTATTTAGCCTTCCTGATGGCCTCAGTAAAGGTCTTGGGATCATCATACTGAATATTTTCTTTATAAAAGCATGAAATTCGACTCAAACACCTTTGTATCTTTAAATTTTCATCGTTTATAAGACCAACATACTTTAACAACCCCAAGAAATTCTTCTCATACTCTTCCATGGTCATGCTTCCCAACGTAAGTTCAAATAACTACTTCATTTTTTTCCATAGAAATTCTTTGAGAGGTACTCTTGAAAATAATCCTTGAACTACTTCCAAGTGATCGTATTCACATTTATATGTTCAACTTGCTTCAATGGATCCCACCACATAGAATCTTTCCCATGTAAGTGGTAGGTGGAAATTTTTTCTTCTATATTTGATGAATAATTGTGCAATTGGAAATATCTCTTGAGTCCAAGCAATCATGCTTCACCATCATCTTCCCTTTCTCTTTCACCATAAAAGGATGGTGGCTTGAGCTTCCTCATCTCTCCTTGAAAATTCTCCACCTCATGTCTCCTTCTTTGATGCCTCATAGGAGACACCTCTAGAATTGTTAAGGAATATTATGATGCATAAACATTTCTTACTAAGGAGGTGAGTGGTGTCTATGAGCTCTACTATCACTTATGGAATAAACTGCTCTTCCACGATCATATCTTCTTTCATGAAACCATCCTTCTTCCTCTATATTTGAGCCATTCTTGGCTTGAACTTGCAACTGATTTAATCTCTACAACACTCAAGTATCAACCTATTGTTTTATTCCTTGTAGCTCTGCACTTCTATTTTCAGGCTCTACACAGTTTCTAGCAATGTTTCTTGCTCCCCTGAGCCCTTGTGTCATTGGATTATGTCTCTGCATTTCCAATTCTGGTATTTTGGCCTTCGATCTCTTTATTGTGGATGGAGGCTCCCTTGACTTATTCAAATTCTTCAATACATATTCTGAGATGATATGTTTAAATCCCTTAATTCTTCAAAATGTGTAAGTGACCATTTTGTCAGAATTAAGCATATGATAAAAAATATTGTCAATAAAGCTACAAATCCTTTCAACTCGAGAAGAATACATATAAATGAAACTTCCATGTTATCCCTGGGCTGATATAGAAATCAATTCTGCATAGACACTTCCTTCAAACTACTTTCCCAAGAGACCATGGATCGAAACCACGTGCCAAATCCTTCCTGGAACTTTTCTCTGTTAGAAGTACTATATCTCAGATTATGTGGTTTAAAATCGATTGAGGAATGAGATCGACGATCATCATGAGTTCCAGGACTTTGGGATTCAAGAGTTCTAGACTATCTAGACTCTCAACTCTTTCGGAGTGCCAAGTCTCATGACTGTGGGATTTGTTTCCACGTATCCTTTCTCAATCAACGTTTAGGATTTTCTTCGTAGCTCCAGGATTCAAGCCTTTTTCAACCACATCTCCATAGATCTCCCAAAGTTCCTAAATAATGAATATTCTCTCCTTCCTCCATGTATCATATCTCAATCAATGGTTGAGATTAACTTTGACCTTCGGGAGTTCTCGAATCGAAGCAGCCTACAACTCAATTTCTCCACAGTACCAAGTCTCTATACCTTGGGATCTTGTGTCACATGTCTATTGTAGTAAATGTATGATATGGACTATGACCTTCAGGCCTTCAGAAGTCCTTGACCCCAAATTCTTATGCCTCGAATCCTCTGGAGTGCCAAGTCTCCAGACTATGGGATCTACTTCCACGTGTCCTCTCTTGATAAACAATGAGTATTTACTCCTCTCTTCGGAGATTTGAGGGTTTCAACTTCATTACACTTCATTCCTTTAGAATGCAAAATTGGATAACTCCCAGAGTCTTCATCGGTAATTAAGCACCAAGGGGTGATACATGGCAGAAAATAAGGCATGGACATGTGGCCCTATCTAACAAGTGACACGTGCAATATACTAATTGGCATGAACAGTATTTGAAAATCATGAGATGCGGTGACATGTGCCAAGCATCAAGTGTTTCCACACCACCCTAGGTGACGTCAACAGGCCACGTCACTCTAGTGCCTCACAAATTTAAGACTTTGGAACTTTGGAACTTTGAGAGACTTCTCCACACTACATCACAAATCCCTCGAACGTCGAATTCACGAATAGGCTAATCTACGGACACATGTCATCAAACACAAATGCTCCAGATTTACTCTAGAGTTTAGGACTTCAAAGGTTTTCTTTGTACAGAAAATAAAAACCTTCACCAAAATCCATTGATCCTCGACCATCGGTCATCGACGATCGAATATTTTCTTTGTTCTATCTTCAACCCTTCACCAAAGTCATCAATCCATATCTATTGTCTGTCGGTGATTTTTGTTGGTGAAATTCCACACTTAGAATTTTTGACAAAATCCCTAGTGAATCTGGGTCGTTGATCTCCTGTCCAAGATATTCTTGACCTTTGGTTTTATCCAACTCCCCAAACAAATGAAATGAATACGAACCATCGATGTTACTCATTTTTCAAATAACTGAATAAATCCCAGCCGTCAATTTGGTAATTTCACCAAATTTTGGAAACATTTGAATTTATTTAAAATTTCAAGGATGAAGCTCGATCATCAATCCAAGATTGAACACGATCTCAACCTTCGATTCTCCAAACTCTGTCCAACATTATATCGACCATTAAAACTCAATTTTTTTGACCTTCTAAGTTGAATTCGTCTCTGCAACTCTACATATTGAATCCATTAACCTCTTAAACAATCCTGGATACATTCAAACTCAGATCCATTCACACATTTGGGGGATTTTGCTCAAATGTTTCCACCGTTTTCCCCTAAATTCGCACAGATATCTAAAATTTATGACAACGAATCTTCTCGATTCTCACTTGTTCTGGCCCATAACAGTTCGTTGATTGAACCAAAATATTTGATACCAATTTCTAATGTACCCATCCTCCCATGGGCCTAGCATGCCATACCAAAAATGCACCTCTTGGATGATTTTGAATCTCTGATAACAATTAATTAATAAAGAATCAAGAAATGCATACATGCAATGATCAAGATTCATACTACAACATAAAATACATGCAAAATATATCATGCACAACATTAGCTAGAAAGCATGCATATTATAATTACAAATATCAGATATAATCATTTAATACGCAACATAAATACATACACAAGAAAATAAAACCATATCACAGATAACTTATCTTTTATAAAAGAAGACACCAACTGGCTGCAGACCAAATATGTTCCACCCAACCGTATACATTGTTGTTCCAAGTCTCAACAACAATGTCACCCTCGAGCGAGGGATATGAATCCACAAGGATGATTCCAGAGCGTTACTTGGCTTCACAACCAATCATCACTCAAGCTCTCATAGGATTCTCTAGTACTCACAACAATCCAAGTACCCAACTCTCTTCTACCTAGCCCGCACCACCTAGGAGAATGGACCTCCACCCTTCTCTGCCATGCATTCCCTTAGGATATCCTTCTCCTTCCAGGGCTCCAGTGCAGTTGGTCTAGAATCACCATGCTGGGACTCTCAAGACTGGCAATTGCGATCAAAGTTGAACACAGGACAAGCATCTCAAACATCCAGGCCTCAAATCATGGCTGGATTTCACCAACAATATCTATGTCCAACAACCGTGGTTGTTCTTCAACAATTCATCTTCTTTTCCAAAGCCAAGACACAAAAATGAGGAAAGATGAGTGGGTCACAGAAAATAATGCAGTGAATACTCCATGAGAAATGATGAACAGTGAACAAATCGAGTGAATGAACATGTGAGGTGACCAACAACAACACCATAATGGGGATGTGAATGAGAGTGAGTGAATGACCAAAACGAATGAGAGAATTAGCCAATCGAAGAACTCCTTCCACAAACTAGGGACGTGTTTATGTAATTCGTGGGGATCAAGAACTTGTTTTCCTTCCCTCCAATATCTCACATAACTGATTCTACCCCCATTAAACAAAAAAGGTAATTAAGAAGTGAAATAAACACTTACCCCTCAAGCCCCCACTCTTGTGGAATCATATCCCCCTATAAATCTAGTCCCTGTTCATCTAGTAGACAACGATGTATTTATTATTAATAATGACCACACTTTACATTTCTTAGGCACACTATCCTTTTAATAATTGTTTGGCCACTCTGGCCTCTCATCAATGCAACAATACATTATTTACTATGGGGACTCAAAAGCTAGGGTGTTACAACTCTACCTATAATTACTTTACTTGATTTTTGATTTCCCTATGTTACGGGATCTAGTTTACTATGTGACGAAACATAGATACATATGACTCCTATAAATGTGATCGTTTCTTTTGTGATTACTCTCTGTAACTAATCCATGTAATTACTACTCTGTAACTGGTCGATATAATTTCTTCTTGTTAATTCATTAGTTAACTTTGTGGTAATCCTTTGTTATTGGTATATGGTTTTAAATTCATAGTTTTTCGAATCTTTTATATGGATATGAGTTTGATTATGGGTCCATGTTTTCTTTCGATGGAACCCATCAAACTTCTACGAGGCTCCTTATCCTCTCAGGTCGTGGACCAACTTACTGGCAAAGGGAAGAAATGACCGAAAAAACTTACAGACTTGAGATAAGTTAGACTCTTCATTTTTTTTTGGTTATTTCTTTTCTTCTTTCCAATAATGAAAGGATATAGTAATATTCTCGATTTCCCCTTTACATGTTAAATATTGCATGGTTTCGATTTTTGAGAGAGGATATTTCTGTACAACAAAAAGGTACTCGGGTTCCATCAAAACTGGCTTCTTACTGAGATTCTCTCCCACAACTTGAACAAGATATGTGTGCTCTCTTACCTCTATTATAGACAGTTGATATTGATTATCTATTCTTTTGACAACTAACATAAGTTATTTTAGCATGTATAACCCTCTCTGTACTAATATATTTACTTGGAAGAAATCTACAATCAGTGACCTTATAAACTACATAAATGATATTTTCCATCATGATCTCTAAGATCTTTTTTTTTCCAGATAACCATTCTCGTTAATATATATATATATATGGGATTTTTTTAATTTACCTATTTATTTACTCTTTTATTATCACATGAGTCTTTCCTCACTCCACTGGTTATAGAGACAATATATATAGAGGAAGTAAAGAATATATCATTTACGTAGTCTTGTCTTCGATGTAATCTAATCATTTTGTTTCACTTGTTTTTCCTTTCCTAAAGTAGTTAGTTGTCACATTGAGAGATCTCCACAAGGATCCTATCTAGCTTTAGTACCTACACAATTATCTATATAGATCAATTATGTAGTCTACGTGTAGATTCTATAACTAATATCAAATCAAATACAACATGAAATATTAACATAAATTTAAGAAGATCCAATCTGTAGTCTACATAATTCAGTAACATATGTGTGGATTCTGCAACTACATCCAAATCAATAAATTAAAAAGTTATCTACAATTTGTAGAGGAATATAAATCAACCAATCTATTATGGCCACAAGGCACACCTATATAGATAATTACTTATATATATATATATATATATATATATATATCATCCATTTAGTACTTCAATAAAATGAAAAGTAAATAGTTAAGATACATATCTGAAACAATTATGTTGGGAAAACAAATGGAACATCCATGTTCCACCCAACCGTACATGAAAAAAAACCACAATTACTTGTCCTTATCACCCCCTAGCCCGACCATGACTCTATAAGGGAAAACTATGCATCACTCCTTAGCCACTGTCTCACTAAATAGTTCAGAAATAATTTTCCTAACACCAGATGTGCTCATAACAGAAAAATAGTTATTTTCCCAACATACTAAGAAATGTATTTCCTCCCACATATGTTGTATATATCCCTTTTTCCATTGCCTAGGAATTTTCATTCCCTTCCCTCCATGGGAAATTTTCAACTTTACAAATCCTAGATGTTTAGGGGTTGCTAGTGACATAAATCAACTTTTGACACTTGTAAAAATCAGCTCTGGGTTAATTCAAACATGTTCCCCACTCATGGAATCATAGTAAGCTACTTTTAACCTGGTTGTACCATATGTTCTCCATAATTTAATTTATTAACATGTTTGTCTCACACACGTGTCCATCAAAAGAGGACAATTGTCAAGTCAAACGTTTGTCCAACAATCATAAAATAATAATTGCATACTTCCACAATCTAAATTTCAAATTTCCATAAATGAAAATTTATTCTTAGAGAAACAACTTTGAATTAATTTATTTTTGAATAATTTGAGGATATCACATCCTCTCCCCCTTAAGTAGAACACTGTCCTCAATGTTCAAACCATTTCTTGGAACATAATTGGATAAAATTTCATCATTTCTTCTTCCAATTCCAAAGTAGCCTCCTTGGGACTAAAGTGCTTCCATTGCACCTTTACCTGGGTGATGGCTCTATTCTGAAGTATTGTTTCTTTTCTATCCATAATGCATATAGGTTCCTCTTAGAACTCACCTTCTAGTTGCACTTGCACCATGTTTCAATTAATGATGTGAGTAGGATCATGGATATATATTTTTAATAATGAAACATGAAAAACATTATGAACTTTTAAATTTTAAGGGAGTTCTAGTTGATACGCTACTGGTCTGATTCAAGTTAATAAAAAACTCATAATTCACCAATAATAAATATTAATTATAATGTCCATGGTAAATATTAATAATTTATGAAACAACATATAGTAATATATTAATGAGTATGATCATATACACAAAAAAATAGAATTTATATGTATTAACATAAATCTCAACAATTATAAATATATTACCTCGCATTTTTTTTTTCTACCTTTCCCCAACAGGTGCTCTTGATCTTGAATTTTTTTGATGGAGAACTCATATCCCAAATGTGATCAATTGCATGCATAGTTGGCACTACTAATTTAGGAATATACTGACTAATATACACCATGGATTGATTTAGCATATATCCCTCCACCATATAACCCTCAGGACATGCTCTTTGTCTAACCAAAGCCTTCAATGATTTCAAGTGCCTCTCCACCATCCACATTGACCTTGTGTGTACAGGTCGACAAATTTCAATCTCCTCAATTTGGTGTATGAGGTAGTGATCCTGTACATTGAAAAATGTTGGAAATATATACTTTTTCATCTCACACATTATCCAAGGAATTTCTCTCTTCCAATACTTTATATCATCTTTATGGATTTGTTTCAATGACAACCATCTACAAGAGATCATGACACAATAAATAACACGTTTCAACATAACATAATATAATATATTACATTAAAAGTAAAACACATTTCATTAAGTACAAAAACAAATTGATAGAACATTTTGCATATAAATCACAACTACTTACCTCATGTATTTGCTAGATCATATATAATTTGTTTGACATTGTTGTCAAATTCGTTTGGGAGAGAGAGTGGTAGAACATACTGTAACAAAAAAAATGAATCGTTATTTGTTTCGACCAAAGTAGAAAAAAAACAATAAAAAACTTAAAATATGTGTAAGGCCAATATATATAAATATGTATACCAAAATTATTACCTTAATGAATGTATGCCAATTATGCTTTTTTACCCCACCAAATTCATGTTTCTTGAATCTTCATTAAGATATTATTTATCTTTGAAGCAAAACCTGTGGGAAATTCAATTCTTTGAATGAACTCTTTTACACAATTTCTTTGTTTCTCTGTTAATAACCATGGAAGGTTATTTCGGTCTAGTCCATCTCTATTTGATTGAATCACACTTCACATTGCATGATTGGCTTCCTGAATGTTAGTACAATTTTTGACAATTTTTTCTTTATTTCTCCTAACATATATGATTCTCCATAATGCTTTTGTCACTTTCTTACCAATATTCAGTTTTTCAAACAAATGAGCTATTTTTAGCTCCTCATAGTAGGGAAACCCCATGAATTTAGAGGGATAACATTTCATTCCTCATGGAAGACCATTATTAATACCTTCATGAACCATAAAAGAAACAACAAAAATAATTATCAAATACGGTAAAATAAATTCAATGATTAAAATAAACATTCAAAACATTACATATAAGATACATAAAGAAATTGTGTACCTTGACAATTTCTATTATATTCCAACCTCCATAGGCAAGCTTTCATTCTTCGTGGTTTTAACCAGTCTCTTCTTTCCCATTGAAAAGATGTTTTTCAACAGTACGATACCTATGGTTTTTAGGGAGGAGGTGCCCATACTCATCGAACACCACCTTTCTTAAACTTTTTGAATGACGATAATTCATCTTAGGATCACAAACTAGACATGAAAATTTACCATTTGTTTGAAGACCTGTAACAAATGGATTAATGTCAATTACACAATGACTAGATTATTTAAAAATTAAACATTCAACATGATATCTTTAAACAATTATATAGTATTAAAGATAAATAGAATGCTACATACCACAAAAATGTGTTAGTCTTGGGGCAGCATGGATTGTCCATAAAATTATTCCATGGGATTTAAATTTCTTCTCCCCGATTGGTTTATAGTCTTACAGATGTCATACATAGTGATGCTAGACCATAACTTTAGTAGCTCATCGATAAGAGGCTCGATATATACATTCATAAATTTAACTTGGTACTTACCTAATTGTTTGAAATTACACATAATTACTATAACCATGATATGTATATATAAGTAAATAAATAAAAAAATCATTTTATGAAAAAAATGAAACAAATGAAAATGTTACATTAAAAAAATTAATGTAAACAAATATCTAGAACAATCATTGTCAACATTATGTGCTACCTCTTTATTGACATCCGAGGAATGTTATTGTTGATAACAAAAATATGCCACATCGAGCAAATAGACCTAAGCTCCCTGAATGGATTAGCACCATCAACTGCCAATGAAATCATAACATTACGAGGTTCATCTTTGAAATATTCCCATTTTTCCTCAATTTCCCTAAATTCATAACCATCGAAATGAATTCTAAGAACACCATATCCACTTATGTTATGTGCATGGTAATCCATAAATTGTGTTATTCTTTCACACTTGAACAATCGCTGCAAACGGGGAATTATGGAATATGATGAAGAACCATTCGAGGCACCCTTTTTGTTACTTGATCAGTTTTATATCTATTGATAAGACATTGTGGGCATTCTGTTTTTGAAGCATTTTGTCCATACTATATAATATGATCATTAGTACATGCATCTATAGTTTTATAATCCATTCAAATGTCTTTCATAATGGCATGCATATCTCGATATGTGCAAGGAAAAATATTTGATGATGGTAGAAAAAATTCACCCAACAATCTACAACATAATTGCTTAATGTAAATAATATTAATCATAAAACTTGCATTCTTACTTTACACAATAATTAAACTAAAATCAAATAGAAACAAGTCAACATTTACATATATGACACGAAACATATTAGATACCTTAGAATCTGTTTCATACAAGTGTTCGAAAAATTATTGATAACCTTTAAGTTCACTAACAACAATGTAGCGGAGACAGTATTTTCTCTTGATCCTTCATAAATTCATTTATTTTCCTTTTCTATTAGAGGTTCATCATAAATACCATAATTTCCCCCATCCTCATTCGATTGAGCAAACAAATCTTGGATCATTTTATTTGTCCCATCATCTTCTTCCATGACATCCTCATTTTCTTGATCATGTTCCTGATCATCTTGTACAACATCATTTCTAATAGTACTACTTGGTGCAATATTTTGCAGAACGTTAGAGGGAAACTCTAACTTTATAATTACAAACAATCATGCAAAATTAGTGTGTATTATACCAAATAATCAAACAATTTATATATATATATATATATAATTTTGTATAAAATAGACAATATAAAAATAGATAATGAATATATAACTAATTACCATGGGATGATATTCATTCGATCCCCCATCAATGTGCTCATATTTCCTATAATGTTTTGTATTTGTTTCTATTAAAATTCTTAGACGACGTGTAAGGAAACATTTTTTGCAAGGGCAATAAAATCTATCATCACCCTTTTCACCCGCTTTAATTTTTTTCCCACCTTTAATATTATGTGTCATTCTTCCACATAAAAATACCTTTTCTGAACCGTCGTTGTTATATAAATTAGATTGTCTCAACATCTCTAATTTTCAAAATATTTATAGATATTTTTTTCGATGCAAGAGCGACGAAAGTTGACCAAGTCAATGTTGAATTTGTCAAATAGTGTAATGTTCAATGTTGACTTTGTCAAATAGTGTAACGATCATCATTGAATCGTCTCTCTTGCAATGATAGCGAGAGGTCGTCACAAGAGAGACGTGAGTTCACTATATTCATGTGTGTCGCTCTTATGAAGTAGATCTATTTTCGTCTCTCTTTCTATAATATAAAAAGGTTTCATCGCAAGAGAGATGAACTATGGCTGTATTTATAAAAAAATTAAAAAAATCAACTCTTTATCTTCAATTTTGCAACAAAAGGTTACTTTCATTGCAAGTAGTCGTCACAATTTTTTCAATATTTAGTAGTCAACACAAATAACTTCCTGGTGCTACCCTTAGGCCTAAGTGTTGTAAACAACAACTCTGATACCATATGAAATGAATCCCAAAATTAGCTAACAATTTATTTTTTTTACAGGGGGAGTAACTATAGTCTTATTGTCAATGACAACATAGATCTGACCAATGTTCTCAACCATTCATTACTCGACTCAATTCTTTGATTTCACTTAAATACTTTTTTAAATAAAACTATCTATAAGAGAAATATGTAATACCCCTCTCTTGAAAGAACATGTTATCGATTTATTCTTTGAGGACACTTGCGTGCAAGTGATCCGATTATAGTACATGGTTATTTGTTTCAATTATGGATTTTTATGACGATGTTGATGGTTTTGATATATTGTCATTTGATATATATGTCTTGATAGATGTTAATGATGAGTTTAAATGAGTGTGCAGGACATGTGCTAGATCGTGGATTCTGCTAGCATCGATGACCTCCTTGGACTCTGGATTTAGTCAGGGAATGGATTATTTTTTGTTTGAGTATTTCATTTTACGCATATGTGCCAGATCGTTCATTTAGTATGATTATGTATATGTATCAGTGACATTGTTTTGTTAACGAATGCAGGATGAAGAATGCTTGCTAATATGACTCATATAAGGAGTAAAGGAGACATGCACATAAACTAGATATTGAGGGAGAGGTGTGGTAGTGTCCCTATCACAGTCTACTATTACTCCCGCCATGGCTCTAATTGTAGTTTAACGATTACCTAGTTCGAGAGGTCCACGATGTCATAAGGGAAGACTGAGATAGTCGCTCATGAATATTATAAGGAGCGTGGAATAAGGCAGAGTTCTTATTCCTTAGAATCCCTTAGTCTCTCACAAGGTCGCCCGAATGGAGTGCTAACTCCAAGGGTTGGAAAACTACCAAAACAACTCAAAGGCGAGTGGCACCCTTGGATCACAGAGTGCGTCTTGAAGGGCACATCGCATAAAAAGACTTGAGTCAATGAATATAGGTGGCCTATAAAACCTTGAGAGAATAATTAAACCTTGAAAAACCTTTAGGCTTTACTGGATTTAATTAATTAATTAAATATTGAATTTATTAATTATAAATCCCAAATGAAAGTCTAAGCCTATTCAAAAAAATGAATCCTAACTCTAGGTTCCTATAAGAAGACTAAACTAAATTATTAACTAAATTAAAAAGGAATGAGGTAAATCAATTTAAGAATGAAGTAAAAAAAAATAAACCTAAAGATTTTATTCAATACACATGTGTGAAAGAAAATACCAAATTGGAATTTAAGATAAGAAAGGGATAAAGATGAAAGAATATGTGTACACATACAATGATATATAGAGTCTAGCCACCACTAGTTTAACTAGAAGAAGACTCCTATTTTAAATCAACTCAGATTAGTAAGCAGTCAGTCATTAATTGGAAATATGGGGAATAAAGAGACAACTAGGAGTGATTTAAGGAGCTCATTTGGGAAATGTGAGGGAAAATGAATTTTAATTAAAATAAAATATGGAATTTTTTGTGAAAATTGGGATGGGTTAGTGAGATAATTCCTATAAATCAAATGGTAAAAATGGGAAAGGGATGACACTGGTTATTGATAAATTTATGCTGCCAAATTATTTTTGACTAGTTTTACTTGTGAGAGTTGGGATACCAAGATTGATCTAGAGTGGTGGCTCTACCTTGTGAGGTAATCTTAGAGCTAGATTATTTCTAGTTGTGTGTGCTTGGACCCTTTGTGGATTGGGGGGATAATGGGGAAGAAGAGTACTCCAAGCGTTGGTTGGGAGGTACCAGTGAAGTCTCAATAACTAGCAAGAGGGAGAAAGGAAGGAGTGTCTTCACTGAAGAACACATTCAAATTTCTTCATCTCCGGTTATGGTATTTTTATCAGAGTTTTGTAATTGTATTAATATTTTGTTTGTACAATAGTTTTAGAAATCCATCGTAACTCTATTGAAATCCTAAATTTGAATTGACAAGTTCTGTAATCTTCGTGAGATCTAGAAAGTGTAATTTTGGTAATTGTTGTCTTTTAAATTTCTCAAATGAATAATGGAT
>JZKD02S0521094.1:41872-54511 GCA_000966675.3 Picea glauca | reverse complement strand
TTAAACCAACCAAACCCAATTGTGAATGACAAGTGGATGACATTCTTTTTTTAGTGGTGAATTTCAAAGATTGACATTTTCTCTACAAAACAACTTAGAGGCTAGTGTATGGTGTCGAGTGATTCAAGTTTGAGAATTTTTTTCCACTTTCGTTAAATGGTGTGTAATTATTTTCCATGGTGATTCAATACACACTACTCTAAAGTACAAATTGAAGCATATCAATCTTAATAGTTAATTGATAATAGAAAAAAAATCATGTCAAAATGTCTTAGAAGAAATAATTGTGAGGATTGTAGGTCACTGTAAATAAACATATCATAATCGAAAGGTGCAGCTAAAATATCATGAAGGAGTAGCTAAAATATAAAAATTCCACAACTTATTGTTTGGTATGGTGTAGGTAAGACAATTACTTGTCAGTACAAGGATTTTTCACTATGAATGAATATGACATGAAGCTTGCTCGGTTAAGAGTGGCACTAGAGGCGAGGGGGGATGGAAAATGTTATTGCCCTTGCTATGATTATAGGGGCTTGCAAAGAAAAACACTTTTAATAACAACAACTGAAACACATTGTAGGGAGAATGGGCACGCCGAAGGGGGTTATGAATATCACCCCTTGGTAAGAGGATTCAATATTTAATGTATTCTCTGTAATAATCATCATGTCATGAATTTTAGTAATATTTCTTATCATGATTTTTATATTTTCTATACACACTAACTTTTCTACATTGTCTTTAAATATATAGATGATGCCCCTAAAATGTCGACCTCCAGAGATTTTTTTTCAAAGTACTACCAGAAATACTCCTTTACAGGGTGACAAACTTCGAGATCAGAATATTGAAGTTGTTGTTCAAGTTATTAATGATGATATGAATGGAGATAATGTTAGTGATTCAAATTAGGAAGATGAGATACATAGATTGATCTTGTTATCAAAAAAACTTGTCAGAGTCTTATGGGTTTGTGGTTTCTACCTAAATCTGTAGTTTCCCCCTGCCTTTCTCCTTTTCGCCAACCAAATATTAAGTTTTTCCCCTTTCGGCTTGTAGTTTTCTTTCTGTTTTCCCTCAATCGTTTGAGAGAAATTTTGTTTTGAGTAGTCCTACCTAAGAAGTCTCAGCCCTAAGATTTTGTTTTCTCTGAGGTTCATCACTTCCCTCTATACCTCTGCCACCACTCGTTTTGCTTTCCCGAGCCCTCAGCTTATCATCCAATTATTTATTTACACAGGTCCCAACCATGAGCACAAGGATCAACACTTAGAGCGGTATAATATGGAATCGAATCAAGCGAGTGAGCAAGATTAGTTTTCAGTGCCTGGGATTCAAGGTGGAGTTCTTATCGGCAGTTCATGGGTATTCGAAATCTGAAATTTTCCTAAAGTTTAATACCATGGAAAAGGCCCGAGACCAAAGATCAACCGAAGGTTTAATCTGGGTAATGGATCTCATTAAGAGAGATCAACGATGAATAAAAATAGTGGGAATCAGGAGTTCAAAATGTGGTTAAAGTCCTTCATCAAAGGTCTGAACTCCTGAAACCTGAAATCAACATGGGTCATCCCATCCAGCAGGATGTGTGGCATCAGATTTGAACTGCGAAGAAAGTCATTTCGGGAAAAACAAAGTGGGGAATGCGTAATATTCCCGAGTCCCGAAATATCGAAGGCCTAAGGTCCCAAAATACCGACATTTATCTGGGTTGTTTAATTCAAAGGAGCACATGGCACTGGATCCAAAAAGTCACGATTTTATGACTCAGAGGTTGTAGCATGGAGCAAAGCATAGGTTTGCAAAACAAGAAGTCATGAAACACATGGGGGTTGATTCCATGGTCACAACCTAAGGTCACATAGGATGTGAGCCCAAGAAGAAGGGAAAGCACTTATTAAGTGGCTGGCGACTGGGGTTTCCGGGAAACAATCATGGTCGTCATTTCAAAATGAATCCAACCATAGAAATGGATGGGGCCATTTCACAATATCTGTTATCGAGAGGTTGTAGCCATGTGACATGACTCCCAGCCCTGAAACATGAAATCATGAAGTGCTCAGGAGTTGGGCCCATGGTCGTAGCTCGAGTTTGCATCGAGAGATGGAAAGGAGTTGCGCCAAAGGCCGAAAGCGCCTATGTTGTTCACAAAAAGGGATTTGTGTGGCCTCAATGTGTTAGGATTGACTCGAAGAAATCATGAGGATCACCCTGAACATTCATGGGTGTCAAGCCTCATATTGATCCCGATGAAGTAGTTAATGGAAATGGTAGAGGTGGTTGAAACCTCGTCTCCCCCCATAAATGGAAAACATGGAAGAACTAGTCATTGAAGCAGACTGTCAACACAAAGTTCCCCTCTCAATGCATTTTCCTACAAATCCCATACTGATCTGATCTTGTGTCTGATAGAAGAATGCAAGTGCATCCTAATAGTAGAATATGTAGACGACAAGCCTTGAAGGAAAAGACTCGAGCACACCTCTGCTGTCAGTGGTATATTTTTTCAAGTATAAATAAGTAATTTTGATATTTTGTTAAGGGGGATGGTTGAGCTACGCTCCCATGCTGTAAATTTTTAATGAAGCCTCTGGTTCTCTGGTTATGTATTATTACTTGAGACTTCTTGTTTAATAACAATCAACTTTCTTCTTCATCTCTTTTGTCTTTGATACTAAAAGACTTAGGCATGGATGATCCAGTCGAGTTGTTGTAACTATGTTTTTATGTATGTTTGATCTCAGTCTAGTTATAATTTCATTTAGTTTCCTAAAACTCAGAATCAAAGAGGATCTTATTTCCTAATTTTTTCCTCCTTAGGTTGTTGGAAGACCGTATGTCCATAGTAGACCTCTACATTTTCTCCTCAAGTTCTTCATCCTAATCACCCTTAATACAAATTAATCACTGAAGTTGAATCAAGACCTCACCTTCCTACACATACCAACCCAGTTTGTTGAGTTAAAGTGATATTATCCTGAGTCTACGTCCATTAGACCACACTTAAAATTACTCATTGTGACATACAAAATCATGGGTACTCGGCTTACCTCATCTGCAATCAGTAGGTGACTTCTAGTGCTAACAGATCCAAGACACATTTTCTCCAATGGATGAGGATAACCAGGATGATAGTCATGATGTTGATCCTCTACTCGAGAAATCACACAACCTCTTTATGAAGGCTCAACAACAAATCTTCTATCTGCTATATTTTTGTTGGTGAACTTGAAGGTTTTGAATGGTTTATTAAATACATGCCTCACATAGATAGTAAGGTATTTAATTTCTTAATTATTTATGCCTGCATGTTAACAAATACTTAAAAGGTTCATTTTTTTCCTATATTTCTATTGTTTTCTAATTTGTAAATTAGTATGGATGCGATATTGATGATTAATATTGTTTACATTGACTTATGGTTTTGAATTTTGTATATTGTTAGGTGAATTTCTATTATCGACATCAAATATGTTTCCACGCACATATCAGGAAATATCAATGATTATGAAAGAAATTGGAATGGAGTATCAGTCTATTGATGCATGTCCCAATGATCATATCATATAATATGGAAAATATTCTTTAGAAAATGAATTCCCACAATGTCAAATAAGTAGATATCGAACCGATAAAGTGTCAAAGAAGGTTCCTCGTAAAGTTCTTCATTATATTTCGATAATTCCACATTTCCAATGGTTGTTCAGGTGCCAAAGTATAGCACAGTTTATGGATTTCCATGAAAAGAACAGAAGTGGAGATGATGTTCTTCGAATTCCTGCAGATGGATCTGCATTTAAGTACATCAAAGAAAATTGGCCATTTTTTAAAGAAGAACATCATAATGTTAGACTTTCGTTGGCAGCTTATGGTGTCAATCCATTTGGAGAGCTTCGTTCTACATACTCAGTGTGTCCTATTTTTGTTATAAACAATAACCTTCCTCCTTCGATGTCGATCAAGAGAGATCACACATTGTTGGAAATGATTGTTCTAGGTATTTAATTTTATTTTATTTGATTTAAAGTATGACAAAATATTTCATTTCTTTCTTTTGTCAATGGTAATTATTTCTTTTATATATAACGACATGTAGATAAGTATAATTAATCATGCAATATGTTGAACCAATTAGGTAAGTACCACGTAAAAGATATGAATGTATATATTGAGCCTCTTATCGATGGGTTGTTGAAGTTATGGGCTGGCATCACTATGTATGACATCTCTAGACCAATAGGTAAAAAGAGATTTCAATTCCATGGAATACTATTATGGACAATTCATGATGCTCTCAGGTTAACACATTTTTGTGGTATATTGTTACTTTATTTTGCGATTTAATATTATTTATATATTTAGAAAATATCATGCATTATTTTAAATTGTTACTCTAATTCGCTACATTAATTCATAAATCTTGTAGGTCTTCAAACAAAGGGTAAATTTACATGCCCATTTTGTTGTCCCAGGATAAAATCTCGTCATTCAAGGAGTTTAGGAAAGGACGTGTTTGATGAGTATAGGAACTTTCTTCCTAAGAACCATAGTTATCGAACTACAGACAAACAAAAATTCAATGGTAAAGAATAGAATGGAAAAAAACCACAAAGAATGACACCTCACCTATTGAAGTTGGAATATATTAGAAATCATCAAGGTATACAAATTATTTATGTATGACATATTATATAAATCTTTGGTTAATTTCATTCGTATTAATTTCATTTTGTTTAATTAATTAGTGTTAATTTCAATTTGTTGATGTTTCATGAATGTCATTAAGGCATGAATGGGCTTCCACGAGGAATGAAAAGTTACCCGATGCAATTCGGTAGGCTAGCATACTATGCGCACCTACAAATAGTTCATTTTCTTGATACAATGCATATCAGGAAGAAAATAACAGAATTGTTATGGAGAATATTAGATGGAAGAACTGACAAAGAGATAATTGGAAAGATTTGTTGTGACATCCAGGAAGCTAATCACGCATTGGAAAGTTTTATTATTAATTCTAATGGTGATGGTCGTGAACAAAATACTAGTCTTCCTTGGTTACTTACAAAGCAAAAAAGAAATATTGTAAAAGAGGCCATTCAAAAAATTAGGTTTTCGATGGGGTTTTCGTCGAACACACAAAATATATTAACGAGAAAAGGTGATTTTGGTGGGGTTAAAACACATGACTGGAATACATTCATTAAGGTAATTAGTAGGGTATAATATATTTTGTTATTGGTACACATGTTTTGGAAACAAATAATAATTATTTGTTTTTTGTTATAGTATGTTCTACCTTGATCTCTCTGAGACGACTTTGACAACAACATAAAACCAATTATTTATGTACTCGGAAAATACATGAGGTAAGTAATGTTGTATAAGGAAGATGTACTTCTTATGTGATTTGTAGTGGAACTTATTGGCATATTACGTTTTATCTGCAAATTTATGTATGCCTTGATATTATTTTATTGCATTGACATTTGTAGGTGGTTTTCCTCAAAAGAAATCCATAAAGAAGATATAAGGTATTGGAAGAGAGAAATTCCCCAACTAATTTTTCAAATGCAACAATATATACCTCCATCATTTTTCAACGCACAAGAACACTACCTCATACATCAAGTTGAGGAGATTGAATTATGTGGACCAATACACACAAGGTCGATGTGGATGGTGGAGAGGTGGTTGAAGTTAATGAAGGCTTTCGATAGACAAAGAGCACATCCAAAGGGTTCTGTGGTTGAGAGATATATGGTATATCAATGCATGGTGTATATTAGTCAACGTCTACCTAAATTAGCAGAAAATATGAATGTGCCTCACATTTGGCATCTAGAATCCATAAACAAATTTGAAGGGGAGGTCCTATTGGGGAAAGATAAAATGAGGACTGTGAAAGGTAATTATTAGATGTTGACGTAGATTTAATATATTACACATTTATTTTTCCAATTTTATTTTATCATATTGATTTTTTAC
This sequence comes from Picea glauca, assembly GCA_000966675.3. Lineage (NCBI taxonomy): Eukaryota > Viridiplantae > Streptophyta > Pinopsida > Pinales > Pinaceae > Picea > Picea glauca. The sequence continues at coordinate 48,520 of JZKD02S0521094.1, read as the reverse complement.
ATTTTTTATTCTTGCATATTGAACTGTGTTAAACTATTCCTTTATTAACAATATCTAATTAATGATATTAAATTGTCATTTTATCATATAGTTGCTCGAGAGTGGGGTCCTTTACATTTATACATTGCAAACAACCTTGATTGGATGGAGCATTGGATAGAATATACTGAAGAATACTTTGGTAGGTTATCATGGGAAGGGGTGAGTAAGATGACTAAAACAATGCATCGTCATCGATATCAATTTCCTGATCTTACATCAACTAGGGAAGTTGATTTAACCTTTGGTTTTAAGATAAACAGACAAGTAAATTGTTTACCCACATTTTCCTAGTTATTTTCCAATTTTTCAATGTATTTGGTTTGTTTAATTTTTGAAATATATATTTACTAAGTCCTATATGAGGTTTATTAATTGGAAATGTATTTTTTACTTGTTGTCCATGTTGTAGTTGAAACATCACAAGGCTATGTGGTGTAATGGTCATAAATTTCATATCAAAATGTTCGATGATAAGATGAAAACCTTGGATTGTGGTATAATTGTAGTGTTTAAGGTCACCAACATTTCATCTAGAAGTGACATGAATACAAAAGAAACTGAGAATAGGTACTATGGGCATTTGGAGGATATAATTGAGTTTTATTTTAATTCCTTTAAAATAGTTTTATTTGAGGTGAAATGATACAGGCTACAGATGCATGAACGTGATCCTAAAAGCATTGTTATTCAACATGATAATGGATTTACCATGGTTAATACAAGGGAATTTGAATCAGGTACAGAGCCTTATGTGCTTCCAAGTCAATGTGAGAAAGTATTTTACTCGGAGGTACCTGGTAAAGCAAGTTGGTCATACGTTGTTAGATATGATCCAAGAGGAAGACCAATAAAGTATAATCATGTAGTCGAGAATGAAGATAATAACGAGGAAGAATACCATGATTATATATATCAGGAATAGGTGGATGTATTCGATGTGTTAGACGATGAAGTTGAAGAAGTTGATCGTTCAAGTGTAGGAGACGACGATCTCATTGACGATATCAATAACTATATTAGTGAAAATGACGTTGATGATGATGTTGATATGAATGAGCCTTTCACCAATATCGATTTTGAGCCAGACCTTGATACAGATGTTGAGCTGGATCAAGATAAAGATGACTAATATTTAATTGTTTAAAAGAAGAGGTATGTGTTTATATATTTTATATGATCTTTGTATTTTTTTATTTTGTATAATAGAGTATATGTTATATGTTCTTTATAATTTCAAATTAGGTATGGGGAAATTGAGAGTGATGTGAGGGGGGTGGGGGGGAGGCATAATTAGAGCTTCCACCTTCACATGGTTTTCTCCTATTTAGTAGAGAATGAATTATTCTCGAAACCAAGAGGAGCTCTACACGACTGCGCCTAATCATACCAATAATGTAGGTATTTCATCCCAGGTATTTACATTTTTATGTTTACATTTTTTTATAAGCCAATGAATGACAACCATAATTTTAATTTGTGTCGTGTTTGAATAAAATATGATCAATCCCAATCTTTTGTCAAAGAAACACGTTGTTGCAAAACCTTTCCAGAGCAAGGCATTAATTTGACAATATAATCCATTGTTCTGGTAGTGGTCGGTGTGGATGCCAGGTTCTTAGATTTCATTGAAAAATATAAAAAAACACCCTTTATGAGCATTTTCAATGCAAATCCGTCAAAATTGCCGATTTTAATTGCAAAAATCAGATTTAGCAATTTCAAAAACATCTCATACCAACGATGTAGGTATGTCATCCCAGGGATTTCATGCAATAAAAAAATATTTGTCAGATTTTCTTCTAAAATTGTCCGTTATGCCTCTCCTTTATACGAGATTTTCGTCCAAATATGAAACAATATCTACATCGAAAATTGTTGGTTTTTCTTTGCGTTGAAACAATATGTCTCTCCTTTTTTCTATATTAAACTACACTTCTTTGACTTGAATTTGCAGTTTTGAATTTGTGTTATTGAAATCTTTTATTATTTTTTCCTGAATACTTTAATGAGATGTTACTCGTCTTCTGATAAGGACCCCTTCTTGATTCTGAGCTTCAAGTAGTTCTTCCACCTCTATACATAGGATTTCAGATCTCTTTCTATGGTTCTATTCATTCTCTACAATACAAGATTCCATTCTCATGGCCAGTATCACTTAACATAGGCATGTAACAGAGAATCTTCTTCAAACCGCCACCTTTTCTTCTTCTTCATATATCCATTTCACGGGGTTGTTCATCCTAATCAACTAAAATTATTGTGCAGAAGATGACATGGATAGAATTTTTGTATGCCTTGACGATATGGGAGGGTTTTTAAACTCAAACATCACTCTAGTTCAACAATAATCTTGATTTTCCTTGGCGATATGTAGCTTGATTTTTCATATGGAGCTTCATTCTCATATGTAATCTAATTCAATAGTAACTTGATGGGAAATAGTAACCTAATGGGAAACAATAATTTTACAAGTAAATTGTACTAAGACTAAATGTAATATCCTTAGGCCGCACCCAATTGTAATATAGATAATAATGTACTTAAGTTGGTGAGCTATTTTTATATCATTTTTGTATACACATTTTGTGGCATAGTGCGTGCATGTACTGTGTAGTGCAATTATGAAGTGTGCACATTCCAGGATACCGTGCACATCATCTTAAGTGCACGCAATTGTGAGGCCAACGATCCTTTGTGTATATATTATATTTTATAGGCTGGTGGGCCAAGTTATTATAACCTAGGATGCTTGTGTTTTGATTAGGTCGAAGAGCCTAGATGTTAAAGGCCAATGCTCTTATTTTTGTACATGTCTCATAATTAATATAAAATACATCGATCCATGAAAACCGACCATGATAAAAGAGATGGGGTACTAAACTCCACTGCTTAGGGAAAGGGAGGGGTTAAGTTAGGGAAAGGGGTTAAGCTAGGGAGCTTAAGCCAAAAAGGAATATTATATTAATATTTCTTAAATCATAAAGTATGGATAATTATTTTATCCTAAGTTCTAAAGTTGGGTGCAAGTGGGCCAAAGTAGCTCCCAACATGATAAGTGTCAAGTTGAGGACATGCATACATATTGTTGGGACTTAGTTCATTTCCTATCATCTTTTCCATCATTCTTCCCATCATTCCTACTATCCATTCAATCATCCATGAGTATTCACACACCATTGAGATATCTTTCATATCATGATGACAATACCTGAACATGGATCCATAGCCATTTTTGTATTGGTGTATCTGGTTATCTTGGGAGATGGACTGAAGAAGCGGGTTGTCAAGCCCATGAGAAATTCTCTGGGTGAGAGAATTGTTGGCGATTGATTCCTGAAGGTGTTGAACTGTAGTTACAGTGCTCTGAGACTTCATGTTCAGCCTGTTGCTGAAGCCTAGAAAGGAAGTGGGGTTGCCGAAGGAATGTTGAGCAGAGAAGGGGCACACTTCCTAGGTGGGACAGGCATGTGGGGAATGAGGGACTATAGGTTGTTAGTTGAGTGAGAACCTGTGATAGAGTCTTTCCTATTGTCCATGAGCCTTTATCATGGTTAGGAATCCCTTTACTTGGGTGGAGTTTAGTCCCAGCTCGGGGGTGACTCACTATTGAGAGTGATGAACAGTGTGGTCTAAGGTTGGGAGGTTTGTGGAAGGTCTGCACGTAGTTGGTGACATTCTTACCAAGATAAGTGCCAATCTGGGTGATAAATTTACATGTTGCAGTGTTATTTACATGCTTATATTATGGGTTTATCTATGAGTGTTTATAACTATCTGTGTCTTTATGGGTATTTCCTGTATATGTTGGATGCTTATGTTTATTGTTATTTTAGTGTGAATCCATGCATTTACGAAATGTATTTGTATGTTTACATTTTACATGTAAAGCTTCCGCAAGTGTTCTGTGTGCATATTTTTTAATTACTTGCAGTTAGAAAAAATTATGTGGCATAGCTTAGTTGGTTGTTGGGTGTGTTACAGTATGTTCCGCAAAGAGAACAAGAGAGTTCTCTCATGTAGGGTGGCCTGACCATAGCTGGTTTGGGACGTTACAAATTGGCATCAGATCTTTAGTTTTCAACACTGAGCTTGGATAGGCCAAACAAGTTGATTTGTAGCAAAATTTCATAGAGAAATTATTTCAAAGTGGCCAAATTTTGAGTTGTAGAGCGTCTAGCTACAAAATGGTATAGAAATTGAGAAAAGCCCTAATTTTTGTTGTTAAATTCATGAGAAAATTGAGAAATTCAGAGAGGTGGTAAGATATTATTTATTTAATATATGTTCTAGCAAATTCAAACCTAGAATTGGTCGAATTTGAAGTTACAATAAAGCCATGAGAGATGGAGCAGAATTCGTAATTAAAATTCCCAATTCGTGAACTGATTTGGGTGAATTCGTTCCAGAAATGTCAACCCACAACGATTTGTTGTTATAGAGGTTGACTTGGTGTTATCAGGGTGAAATTGAATAAATTTCGTAGTTGCAGAATGCTTATGGAAGAAATCTGGAAAATGAGAAGCAAAAGCCCCAATTTTGGCAGCAGAATTCACAAGGAATTGATGTGCATAAAAATGCATGTGTGCAGGAGGGCGCAATAAAATTGCATGATGCGCAATGAAAAACTCGTGATAGGTAAAATTCAGTATTGCACGACAAGATATTGGCGTGCTGGTGTGCACGCTAAATTTTTGCACCGCGCGGAAAAATGTTAGTGTGTAGGTGTGCGCGCTAAATTTCGGTGCCGCGCGGAAAAATGTTAGTGTGCGAGTGTGTGCGCTAAAATTAGGCGTCGCATGGAAAAATGTTGGTGTACAGAACGTACGATAAATTTAGCAGTGAGCGGTGTGTGTATGCATAAAATGTGTGCACAGTGTGCACACACAATAATAATGGTGCACATGATGTGCACAGTATTGGCAGAGCGCAATGTGGGTATATGTTGTCGTGCGAAAACTTAGTTAATGGTGCGTGCATATTTTTAATGTGCGGTGGAGAGGTACTAAACTTTTACATGGTGCAACACATCGAGTGAAATGCATGCGGTACAAAAACTGCACGCCATGGATATTGGTGCACGACACAAAAGTAGTGTGCGCAAGTTATTGGCGCAACAGAGGACTGATACACAATGATTTTAAAGTGCGTGAAGCATGATTTACCCTATGTTGTTGTTTCACATGGTGAATATGGGTTTACAGGTTGCAATTTGTGCGCACAAAGTTATTTGAAGGGAGAATAACAACAACAAACTAGTGATTTTTTATGACGTTTTATATCATTTGGACGTCATACTTTTGCAATGCGTTTTTGAGGGCCTTAAGAGCATTTTTAGTGACTCAAAAACCACAAGAAAAATGTGTACCGAAGGTACACTCTCTCTCAATAGCTCAAATGAAAGAAATCGAAGAGTGTAACATCTCACTTTGGCGCACTGAGCGAACTTATTCTTTGAGGACACTTGCTCGCAAGTGATCTGGATTTTATGCTATTAAAAATTTTGATTTTGATTATGATGCGTTATGGGTTGATGACATGTTGTTTTACTACATTTACATAGACAGGTGCTATTCACTCAGTTTTACTGAGTGTGCAGGGTTTTGGACCTTGAGGATGCAAAGGCATCGATGGAACCCTTTGGACTCTAGATCGAGTCAGGGAATGTGCCATTGGGGTTTGATTGTTTTATTGTGATATTAGTGCACCTGACTGGGTGATATGATATGGATATGTTCTGACATGATTTGTTGATGATGCAGGTTGACGATAGCTTGCTGACCTGGTGTGTATGTGCAACGATTTTTCCATATTTATTAATGACAACAATGTCATTCCTATCTAGTGTGTATGTGCAACAATTTTTCCGTATTTATTAATGATAACAATGTCATTCCTATCTAGTGTGTATGTACAATGATTTTTTTTTATGTTGAAATGACACCTCCCTTATAGTGGCTAGCTGATAGCCTTCCCAGACCTCCAGTTTAGTCTTGAACAACATTTAATTGAATAAAACTGCCTTTAATGTTTAAACAACCTTTAACAGAGCATAGTTGTCTTTAATTGGTTTAGACAGCCTTGATTGATTAGACAACCTTACTTCTTTCATGGACAATTCATAATTTAATTTAATTTATACTTGTCAATTTGGTTTAATATTGATTAAAGAAGACTTGCTGAATTAATGCAAATTAATGTTATTTAGATTGAGTTTAATGATTTAGTTATAAAGTAGAATTATTGTTTTATTCGAAAGTAATGTTATTTATATTGAAATGAATGACTGAGGTGTAAGGTAGAATGGTCGATTGAACTTGTATCTGATGGTAAGTTAAAGACTAATTTATAATTTATACTTTCTAAATTTAGATGGATAATCAATGTCAAAACAATTGTAACTGTTGACTAGTTTAGACTAAATGAATGGTTGGGTCATTGCCAATGTCGTGTATTGACTTGTGTCATCCCTTGTTGTATTCCTCATGTTTTTCATTGATCCAGGTGGATATCGGTGGCCACCCACCTTTTCCAAATGGCTCAAAATAGTTTTTTGGCCATTTTGGCAATTTACTATTTTTAGCAGGTTTTAACTTCTGGGGCCATTTT
>JZKD02S0521083.1:0-16729 GCA_000966675.3 Picea glauca | reverse complement strand
AGGGATATAAACATCCAGGAACAGTTGGAAGCTAGACAACCCCAACTTAGAAATCATCCCTAGTTTCCCTTACCGAAGGTTGACGTTTCTTCCTTCTCTACCCTTTACTCACTTTCGGATGCCTAGACACTGTACTTCTAAGCCTTAAGTACGGACTCTGGAACAACACTTGTGACTGTGTGTTTACCCTATAACCTCAGCCTAGCCTAGGATTCCTTGCCTTGGGGCTGGAGCTTAGTCCTACCTCGGGGGTGACCCATTGTTGAGCTTGATGAGAAGTGTGGTCTAAGGCTGGGAGGTTCATGGAAGGCCTGCACCTGGTTGGTGGAATTACCACCGTTTCAAAGATAAGTACCAGATGATGTTGTAATTACGTTTTTGAATGTCTGTGTATTTATATTTATCATGTATTCTGTTGTGCATATGAAGTAATGTTAAATACATTGATTATTTATAATAGTAGTAATTCTTATGGTTACTCTGAGTTTAAATGTGTTTTCATTTGCTTAAATGCATGTCTTATATATAGAATTAAGTATGAGATTGTTATTCCGCGAAGTAGTGCCTACCCGACCTAGAATGGGGGCGTTATAGTTTGGTATCAGAGCCAAGGTTTCGACGTTGAACCTAGATGGTCCAGTTGAATGGTCTTTGGACCGAGGGTTTGAGGAGAAATTATGTCTGGAGGGCCAATTTCGAACCTTTGAATGCTCCTGAGTGGTAAGGAGTTACTTGACCATGTTACCAAGATCAAGAGGTGTAGCGATGCTATGAAACCGCAGTCGGGGTGGCATCTGGCCACAGGTAGAGAGGACTCCACACCAGAAGTGTTGGAGCCATAGGATCTGTTCGGGGAAAAGGAGAACCCTCGTGACCGTCAGATCTGGAAAACGTGTGCAGGGTTTAAAAACCCTTTTGAGTTGCACAAGAATTTGGAAATTGCGATATGCAAAATCCCGAATTCGTCGGGACCGTCCATCGAGGGGGACACGTGGTTGCCAGACGGCGTTTCAGCACCTGGGAAATGAAAGGGGAAGAACATTGTTTTCGCAAGTCGCGAAATAGAGAAATCTGAAATTCCGAAATGATCTACATCGTAGATCGTAAGAGAGAAACTTGACCATTGGATCAAGTGGAAGAGTAGACAATAATTTTGGAATTTTGGCAAACGGAAGTTCGAGATGTGGGGATGCACGAACTCCCAATGCCCGAAACCCTGAAACGCCGAAAAGATTTGCATTGTAGATCTAAGAGAAGTCTAACCATTGGATTTCCTTGGAATGGATGTGGACACATGGGTGTGAACCACGTGTCAGTGAGTCGAGAAGACAAGCGAGAATGGTGGGACCTGATGATGTCATCGAAGGTGACGAGGACCCTCCTGAATGTACCATGCACCACCGGGGTTGGTGACAGTTGTGTTGTGGCCCCAGGGGGAGAGAGGTTGGAAGTTTGGGAGTCGGGAGTTGAAGAGAGAAGCGAGGGTGAGAACCTCCGGAGACCAAAAACCCCGAAACCTAAAACCCCGAAGTTCCGAAATCCCAAAATTTTCAAAGGACATAAGAACTATCGAGGATTTAGCTGTTGGATCCTCGTGGACAAAAACCCCGAAAACCGAAGTCCCAAAAATTTGTAGAGCCAAGTAGGGCTCAGAAAACTTAGTGAATTTGAAACGTTTTCTTATTCACATTGTTTAATGAATGTTGTGGTTTTTATTAAGGGATAAGGCTTGACAAACTCTGGTTGACTGTACATTGTGTGTNGGGGAGAGAGGTTGGAAGTTTGGGAGTCGGGAGTTGAAGAGAGAAGCGAGGGTGATAACCTCCAGGGACCAAAAAACCCGAAACCTAAAACCCCAAAGTTCCGAAATCCCAAAATTTTCGAAGGACATAAGAACTATCGAGGATTTAGCTGTTGGATCCTCGTGGACAAAAACCCTGAAAACCGAAGTCCCAAAAATTTGCAGAGCCAAGTAGGGCTCAGAAAACTTAGTGAATTTGAAACGTTTTCTTATTCACATTGGTTAATGAATGTTGTGGTTTTTATTAAGGGATAAGGCTTGACAAACTCTGGTTGACTGTACATTGTGTGTGTAGAGTTCAACGGGTGTCAGGATAGCCGAGTATACAAATGGAAGAGGTACAGATTGCCTCCGAAACATAGGACGAAAGGGTAGGAAGGGATGTCAACTTGGGAATCGAAGGATCAAACTCTAATGGGCATGGAAAAGAGATGGATAAGGAAGGACATATGATGAAACTCATTGAAAGATTGCAGAAAGATGCCTAGGTTCGCTGAGATGATAGACGAAAGCTCATGAGGGTCAGGGATCAGCAGGGTGAATTCAACTTAAAAATGTTGAAGAGCCTGGAAAGAATAGAAAGGAAATTGGAGAAGGGGAGTGACTCAAGCAAGACAGAGAGTCACAGGACCGCTGAGAGGAAAAGCAGATCAAGAAGTGTCAGAACCCCTGACAGGAGAAGAAGATCGAGGAGTGGTAGTAGACATCATCGTCTCTCCCCAAAGAATTCCAGTAGGGAGGCACGCAGTAGTTCAAGCCCGTCCCCTACCAGAAAACATCGAAGATCTGGAGTAGATGAATTGAAGGGAGAGATGAACAAGATCAAGCCTCCAACGTTCGATGGAGAACATAAGAAGGAGGAAGATGCTGAAACCTAGTTGCTTGGCATGATGAAATATTTCCAACTGCAAAATTATTCCGCTCATGCAGAAGGAATATTTGTGATGTATCAAATTGAAAGGAAAAGCATCCATATGGTGGGATCAGTTTGTGCAGGTGCAACACATCAGAGAGAATGATGTCACTTGGAAGGAGTTCAAGGGGTATTTCGAGAATAAATACCTGACTAAAATATACTATGACATAAAGATGAATGAGTTCTTTGAACTCAAGATAGGTAGCATGACCATTGATGAATGTGAATGAAGGTTTTTGGAACGACTAAAGTATGTTCCATTCATCAAAGATGAGACTGTCAAAATTCAGATATATTTGAGTGGACTGCCACCTTCCATTAGTGACAAGATCTAGTATGATGATCCCAAGACTATGGAAGAAACAATAAAAAGGGAAAAATGCTTGTATGAACAGTAAAGAGAAAGCCCTACTTTTTAGAAGGCTTGGGATGATCAGAAGAAGTTCAGGAAAGAGCAAAGGCCGAAGGGAAACAAGCCTCCCTTTTTTAGAAACAGTCCTCAGGGACAGCCATCCTTTAGGGAGCCCAGGAAGGCTGAAGTGGATGTACAAATGCCCAAGCCACCACCTATGGAGTGTTGGGGATGTAAAGGAAACCATAGGTATCGAGACTGCCCCCACAGAAAAGATAAAGTGAGAACCATCCACAATGTTCAGCAAGCTGAAACAATGGAGGATATGGGTAGCAGAATGCCAAGGATCTACGTAGCATTGGACAACAAGCAAGAAGAATTTCAATCACACATGATTGAAGTGGAAGGTATGATTAACAACTAACCATTTAGTATTTTAATCTATTAAGGGGCTAGCCATAGTTATGTAGATCCTAGGGTGGTGGAAAGTTTGCATTTATCAAGAAGCAAACATGAAAAGTCTTGGTTAGTGTAGTTGGCTATAGGAACCAAGAGGAAATTCGTTGAGTTGGTGAAGTCCTGTCCTGTGGACATGAAAGGACTGAACACAAAGGTTGAATTGAATATTCTGCCTTGAGGATCTTATGACTGTTTAATTGGAATAGACTGGTTGGACCAGCACCATGCCCTCCTGGACTGTCGTAACAAGACATTTACATGCATGGATGAGGAGGGGACTCAGAAAACAATCCAAGGGATTCCTAGAGCTGTGGTTGTTAGAGAAATCTCAGCCATGCAGCTGAAAAAGTGCTACAGAAAAGGCTGTCATTTATTTGCAGCCCGTGTGTAGGGAGCATCCAGAGATGAAGTCTCAAGGATTGAATACTATGAGGCACTCACAAAGTTGAAAGACGTATTTCAGGAGGTACCTGGACTACCTCTGAAGAGAGATGTCGATTTTTCTATAAATTTGATGCCTGGAGCAGCTCCAGTGTCGAAAGCTCCATATAGAATGAGTACGCTAGAGCTGAAAGTGTTGCAATTGCAGCTTGAAGAGCTTCTAAATAAGGGGTACATTCACCCCAGCGTGTCACCTTGGGGTTCCCGATCCTGTTCGTGAAGAAGAAGGATGGGACGTTTAGGCTGTGCATTGATTTCCAACAGTTGAACAAGGTAACTGTCAAGAACAAGTATCCTTTGCCGAGGATCGATGATCTTTTCGATCAGTTGAAGGCTGCGAAAATATTTTTGAAGATAGATCTCAGATAAAGATATCACCAGGTAAGAATAAAGGATGAGGACATCAGCAAGACCGCCTTTAAAACAAGGTATGGTCATTACAAGTTCACAGTGGTTCTGTTTGGACTGTCAAATGCACCTTCTTTTTTTATGTGCTTGATGAATGGTGTATTCAAGGACTATTTAGACAAGTTTGTCATAGTCTTCCTGGATGACATCTTGGTGTATTCCAAGTCAGAGGAAGAGCATGAACAACACNTGTTATGAGTCTAGGAAGCTGAAAGAGAATGAAAATAATTATGCCACTCACTATTTGGAGTTGGCAACAATCGTCCACGCTCTGAGGAAATGGAGACATTACCTCATGGGAAGGAGATTCGAATTGAGAACAAACCACAACGGTCTGAAATATTTGTTTGGTCAACCAAATTTAAACGCTAGACAAAGTAGGTGGTTGGAGTTTCTATGCGAATACGACTTTGATATCAAGCATATCAAGGGGAAGGAAAACAAGGTGGCTGATGCACTCAACAGAAAAGTGCATGACTTACATACTTCAGCCATTAGCATGTACATGACTGATATCAAGGGTAGAATTTTGGAAGCTACAAATGTGGATGTGCAGTACAGAGACTTAGTAGAAAAGCTACAACAACGTGAGAGACCACAGAAAAAGGAAAGTTACACCTTGGAAGATGATGGATTACTTCTGTATAAAGACAGAGTGTATGTACCCAATGTCCAGGAATTGAAACTTGTGATTCTAAAAGAAATGCATAATGTGACATATGTTGGACACCCTGGATATCAGAAGACTGTAGCCGCAGTCAAAAGCCATTACTTTTGGCTGGGTTTGAAGAGGGAGATTGTTGAATACATCGCTAGATGTATGGAATGCCAGAAATTTAAGGTTGAGCATAGGCACCCAGCAGGGTTGTTGCAACCTTTACCCATTCCTGAATGGAAGTGGGAAGTGGTGACCATGGATTTTATTACAGGATTGCCCAAAACAAGCAAGCAACATGATTCGATCATGGTTCTGGTGGACAAGCTTACAAAAGCTACCCATTTTATTCCATTGAAAACCACTCACAAGGCAGAAGATGTTGATGATATCTTCTTAAAAGAAGTGGCACGCTTGCACGAAATTCCTAAAACGATTGTGTCTGATAGGGACCCGAAATTCACCTCGAATTTTTGGAAAGGACTGTTCAAAGGATTCAGAATGAATCTATATTTTAGTACAGCGTATCATCCTGAGTCTGATGGACAGACAGAGAGGGTGAACAGAGTAATAGAGGACATGCTAAGAATGTACGTGATGGACAAACCATTAGGATGGGAAGACTACCTACATTTGGTAGAATTCGCCTACAATAATGGGCATCATGCATCGTTGAAGATGAGCCCATTTGAAGCACTTTATGGAAAAAATTGAAACACTCTACTAAGCTGGGATAATCCAGCTGACAGAGCAGTAGTTGGGCCAGAGTTGCTCAAGGAGATGGAGGAGCAAATGATAAAAATTAAACAGAATTTGAAAACTACCCAGAATAGGAAGAAAAGTTATGCTGATAAGAACAGAACCCACCGAGAATTCAAAGTGGGTGATCGTGTTTTCCTGAAAGTGAAAACTAACAGGAGTTCCCTGAAGCTGGGAAGTTGCGCCAAGTTGGCAGCAAGATTTTGTGGGCCATTTGAAATCCTGGAAAGGATTGCGCCAGTTGCATACATGCTTGCATTAGCTGCATCTATGACTATATATAATGTGTTTCATGTTTCAGTGCTTAAGAAATATATACCTGATGCTAATCATGTTATTGACTGGAATGTGATTCAGGTGGAACCAGAAGGTGTCCTGCAAGTGCATCCTGTGCACATATTGGAAAGGAAAATAAAATAGCTCTGGAATCGATCTATAAAGCTTGTAAAGGTCTAGTGGACCTGGTACGGTCCTGAGGACGCAACATGGGAGCATGAAGATGTTATGCGGGCAGAGTACCCGCATCTTTTTGAAAATTTTGAAAAGCTTGTAGATGTTGTGTAAAGTTGCACTAAGGATAGTGCAGAAATAAGGGGAGGGGGATTGTAATGTCCCCAAGGCCGAGCCTAGTTGTAAATCTTGTTTACGAAATGAGTTGTAAAATGTTTTATAGGCTGGTGAGCCAAGTTTATATAAGTTGGTGGGCTTATGTGATTGTTNTGTTATGAGTCTAGGAAGCTGAAAGAGAATGAAAATAATTATGCCACTCACTATTTGGAGTTGGCAACAATCGTCCACGCTCTGAGGAAATGGAGACATTACCTCATGGGAAGGAGATTCGAATTGAGAACAAACCACAACGGTCTGAAATATTTGTTTGGTCAACCAAATTTAAACGCTAGACAAAGTAGGTGGTTGGAGTTTCTATGCGAATACGACTTTGATATCAAGCATATCAAGGGGAAGGAAAACAAGGTGGCTGATGCACTCAACAGAAAAGTGCATGACTTACATACTTCAGCCATTAGCATGTACATGACTGATATCAAGGGTAGAATTTTGGAAGCTACAAATGTGGATGTGCAGTACAGAGACTTAGTAGAAAAGCTACAACAGCGTGAGAGACCACAGAAAAGGGAAAGTTACACCTTGGAAGATGATGGATTACTTATGTATAAAGACAGAGTGTATGTACCCAATGTCCAAGAATTGAAACTTGTGATTCTAAAAGAAATGCATAATGTGACATATGCTGGACACCCTGGATATCAGAAGACTGTGGCCACAGTCAAAAGCCATTACTTTTGGCTGGGTTTGAAGAGGGAGATTGTTGAATACATCGCTAGATGTATGGAATGCCAGAAAGTTAAGGTTGAGCATAGGCACCCAGCAGGGTTGTTGCAACCTTTACCCATTCCTGAATGGAAGTGGGAAGTGGTGACCATGGATTTTATTACAGGATTGCCCAGAACAAGCAAGAAACATGATTCGATCATGGTTGTGGTGGACAAGCTTACAAAAGCTACCCATTTTATTCCACTGAAAACCACTCACAAGTCAGAAGATGTTGATGATATCTTCTTAAAAGAAGTGGCACGCTTGCACGAAATTCCTAAAACGATTGTGTCTGATAGGGACCCGAAATTCACCTCAAATTTTTGGAAAGGACTGTTCAAAGGATTCAGAATGAATCTATATTTTAGTACAGCGTATCATCCTGAGTCTGATGGACAGACAGAGAGGGTGAACAGAGTAATAGAGGACATGCTAAGAATGTACGTGATGGACAAACCATTAGGATGGGAAGACTACCTACATTTGGTAGAATTCGCCTACAATAATGGGCATCATGCATCGTTGAAGATGAGCCCATTTGAAGCACTTTATGGAAAAAATTGAAACACTCTACTAAGCTGGGATAATCCAGCTGACAGAGCAGTAGTTGGGCCAGAGTTGCTCAAGGAGATGGAGGAGCAAATGATAAAAATTAAACAGAATTTGAAAACTACCCAGAATAGGAAGAAAAGTTATGCTGATAAGAACAGAACCCACCGAGAATTCAAAGTGGGTGATCGTGTTTTCCTGAAAGTGAAAACTAACAGGAGTTCCCTGAAGCTGGGAAGTTGCGCCAAGTTGGCAGCAAGATTTTGTGGGCCATTTGAAATCCTGGAAAGGATTGCGCCAGTTGCATACATGCTTGCATTAGCTGCATCTATGACTATATATAATGTGTTTCATGTTTCAGTGCTTAAGAAATATATACCTGATGCTAATCATGTTATTGACTGGAATGTGATTCAGGTGGAACCAGAAGGTGTCCTGCAAGTGCATCCTGTGCACATATTGGAAAGGAAAATAAAATAGCTCTGGAATCGATCTATAAAGCTTGTAAAGGTCTAGTGGACCTGGTACGGTCCTGAGGACGCAACATGGGAGCATGAAGATGTTATGCGGGCAGAGTACCCGCATCTTTTTGAAAATTTTGAAAAGCTTGTAGATGTTGTGTAAAGTTGCACTAAGGATAGTGCAGAAATAAGGGGAGGGGGATTGTAATGTCCCCAAGGCCGAGCCTAGTTGTAAATCTTGTTTACGAAATGAGTTGTAAAATGTTTTATAGGCTGGTGAGCCAAGTTTATATAAGTTGGTGGGCTTATGTGATTGTTAGGCCAGAGAGCCTGAGTGTTGAAGGGAAAGAGCCTGATGTTGTACATGTATCTATGCAGAACATTAATAAAAATATAAACATCGTCACATGCAAGCCGACACGATGGATGAGTGATAGGGGACTAAGCTTCCACAGAGTGGGCAAGGGATTAGGGGCTGGAAGGTGGGAAAAGGGGGCTAAGTGTGGAGCCTAGGGGCTAAACCTAATGGCTTAAATCTTGGGAATAATATTTTAATATTATTCCAAAAAGACATGTGAATAATATGTTTTTATCCTAAGTTCTTTTGAAATGACATGTGACTTCCAAATGGTGGGAGGAACACACATTGATGGAAGCATGCAGCTTCACGGGTGACAAGTGTCAACCCAAGCCCATGCAAATAAAACGATTGAGATGAGCCGTGGTGGGGGGCCGCCTCCATTCTACCCGACCGTTTGAGCGTGAACCGGTCTGACCTCAACAAGAGACCTCATGCACCTTTTGAACCGTACATCCCCTGAACCAGAAGCCTGTGTTGATTTCGGGAAAAAGTCTTTGTTTGTTCTGGAAAGTCGGTACACCCCTTCTCTGTTCTAAATCGTGGAGTCTGAATCGACCCCTGCGTGGACAACTCATCACGCATCCCTAAGAATCCATAGTGTGAGTCCATCCCGTGTTGCTAGATTGAGAAAATGGAAGTGTCATGTCCCTGCTAAGCCTGGTTATGATGTTGCACATGCCTGTAGCTATCCTGGTGTATTCGTGTCTGGATTCCCGTTGATTGTGGTGGACATGTAGTGTTTGATCATGTGTGGCTAGTTGGCCAGTTAGTACAACACTCTCTCCATGTGAGAGAGGTGGTGAAATTGGAAGAACAGGTTGTTGGCCCTGTGAGCGACTCTCTCCATGTGAGAGAGTGCATAGAGGAAGGAGAGAAATTCTGGAAGGAACCTGGTAGATGCCACAGAGCTCAGAGACTTCCGATCTGATCTGTTTTTGAAACCCGAGGCAAGGGTGGTTAGCAGCCGAAGGACTGTCTAGGTGACAGAGAAGGTGTATACTCTTGGGGTGGAGCAGGCATGTGGGGAAGGAGAGTTTGTGAGCAGTGAGTATGAGTGGTTCCTGGAAGAGAATTTCTTCCTTGTGACTATGTGTTTACCCTATAACCTCAGCCTAGCCTAGGATTCCTTGCCTTGGGGGTGGAGCTTAGTCCCAGCTCGAGGGTGACCCACTACTGAGCTTGATGAGCAGTGTGGTCTAAGGCTAGTAGGTTCGTGGAAGGCCTTCACCTGGTTGGTGGAATTACCATCGTTTCAAAGATAAGTACTAGATGATGTTTTAATTAAGTTTATGCATGTTTGTGTATTTATATTTATCATGTATTCTGTTGTGCATACGAAGTAATGTTAAAGCCATTGATTATTTATAATAGTAGTAATTCTTATGGTTACTCTGAGTTTAAATGTGTTTTCATTTGCTTAAATGCATGTCTTATATATAGAATTAAGTATGAGATTGTTATTCCTCGAAGTAGCGCTTGCCCGGCCTGGAATGGGGGCATTACAGACTTGATCTGCAATAAAGAGGAGAAATGCATCCTACAAAATTGGAACCTCAACATGCACAATCAGGCAACCATGAATACAGTCAGACGACCTCCTTGCAGCCCAAGAATCTGGTCCCCACCTCCAATGGGCTTCATAAAGATTAACTTCGATGGTGCCTCAAAAGGTAACCCAAGACCAGTGGGATATGGGACAATTCTCAGAAACTCAAATGGCGAGATCCTTCACCTTGTAGTAGGCTTCCTGGGTGAGAATACAAAGAATGCAGTTGAACTTCTAAGCCTTCTAAAAGGCCTCAAGGTAGCAATTGACAATCAATATCAGAGAATCATCATAGAGGGGGACTCTCATATCATCATTCAACTCATAAACATAATTCTCCATGGCGAATTTTCTTCAAAAATCTCGCCCAGCTGGCACCTTTCGGGATTATTGGAAGACTATGTATCGCTCCTTTGTCCCAACCTCACCATTATCCCCTCTCACATAAAAAGGGACGCCAACAAAGTTGCGGACTGTCTAGCAAATGAAGGAGTCAACACCGAGATTGGGCAATTCACTGGAAGGCTCAAACTTCCGACTGCACCGATCTCTCGAAGCATTGCCAAGACCTCGCCAACATCGATTTACTACCCCCGGATGGGGTGCCACGTAGACCACCGGAGACACATGGAGTGGAGCCAAGCCTGGCCATAAATGAAGTCGGCCGACTCCCATCCCCTCAACATTAAGGATGGGAGCTATCTCCAGCTACCGCCCACTTGATAGTGGTCTCACCCCTCACGCGAGCAGTCGAGTTATGCAACTCACTTATGAGGAGGAATTAATGGCACTAGACGTCCTGTCGGTCCTCTTTATCTTAACACGCCCTCTTTCTCTTAACGCGCCCGAGCCATGTCTTCTTCCATTTCCAACTCATTTTGCACCAGCTCTGCAAATGGTAGCCTCGGAGCAGTGACCCTTATGCCCTCTACACAACATTTACCTGTTTCTTCACCTTGATGCCCTGCGAGAGAGGGAAGACACAACGTGGCTCAACTTGGTATGGGTTTGCTTCCCGACGGAGGCGGATGCAAAGAATGGAAAGAGCACTATCCATTGCTTGGACCCAAATCCTGCATAGAAGGATTGAGATCAAAACGCCTCCTAGGTTGTCGGTTGCAGAAGTTATCGTGGAGCCACCAATGGCATACATTGAAGAAGTTATCTCGGAGGAGCCAATTCAGGACCCTCCACAACATCTTCTCTTCACGGTGCCTGACAATTGGGCGCCACCAAGTGAATTTCAAGTGGAAGCCTTCGTGCCTGTCACCAAGAAACAACATGACGGTGAGAATGGGCTGACACAGGAAGAATTCTCAACCTGCTTCATTGAGGAGGAGATACCTGAAGAAATGACCTCTCAGATGGAAGAACTAGAAGCTGGAGCCACCTTGGATGAAAGCGAACGAAGTGAGGGAGCTGGTAGGGAAGCAGACCTGAAGCGCCCTGGAGAAGCAGCTTCAAGCGAGCCAGTGGAAATGCATCAGGGTGAAACGACAAGGGAGGGTGGCACAGTCTTCATGCCACCTCCCATTTCCTCCATGCAAAATCAATGGCGTGTCTCGCCACCTCTCCTCCACCTGGACCTCCTTGATTTGATTTTTGATCTGCGGAGCCAGATGGCAGACCATGACCATTGTGGCACCCTCATGGGCCAACGTTTGGACATGCTCTTTGACGCCTTCTCCAATGCACCACCAGGACGGAGATTCCCAACTTGCTTACAGTTTTTTGTCATTCCAGCTAAGGAACATTCTTAGGATATGGATGCCACCTCAGATGCCACCGGGTAACTATCATGGTCTTGCTTAAAATTTCAGTCTCAATTTTACATCTTTGTGTATGATTCTAGTTAATCTCCGTAAGACAATAGTCATAGTTAAGACAATGAAACTCCATCAGTCTTGGTTTCCTATGGGCATGATTGTTGGTAAACTAGTCTATTTTGGACAAGGGTTGACATTGTTTTGGTTTCCGCTTAGGCGGTGGAACGAATGGCAGTCCATGAACAATTGTATTTTTGCCAATTAATATAGTAGGAACTTCCCTCTTTTCACTAATATATATATATATATATATATATATATATATATTCACCGTAAAAAATTCTATTTCATACAAGAATCCGTTTTCAATCGTGTTTTTCTTCCATCTTACTCGTATGAATTCAATGGTTATATTTATATGATTTTTTTATTATGATTTAAATACATATATTTCTTAAATTGTAAATTAAATTGTTATATTTATATGTTTTTTTCCTTGATTATGATTTAAATGTGTTTTTTTAAATGAAATAGATGAATTAGATTGTTATATTTATATGATTTCTTTAATTATAATTTATACATATTTTTTAAATAAAGTATTATAATATAAACAAATTTTCAAAATAGTTTGATAGTAATTATGTGAAAATCCTACTTGGAACTATAAAATCATTTTATTTTATATATTACCCCACTAAAATTTAACATTAAAGGTTTTTATTTTTAATAAAATATTATATTTTTTAAATGAAATAATATAATATAAACAAATTTTCAAAATAGTTTGATTGTAATTATGTGAAAATTCCTAATTGAAACTATAAAATCATTTTATTTTATATATCATCCCACTAAAATTTAACATTAAAAGATTTTTAATTTTAATAAAATATTGTATATGAAGTATGTTATTTTCATTGAAAAAATGAGAATCATTATCATATCAAAATACTATTTAAAAAAAACAATACCCATGAATCAAATTTGCATTGAGGGTAATATTTTAATAAAAATAAATTTTATTGGAAAAACATGTATGTTTGAACTTCCAAAACTAAATACTCATACTTAAAGAGATTACATAGTCTCAATGATTCTCATTCACATTTATGATCAACCCATGTGACTCCTGAGCCTTCATACAATACTATTTTCAATACAATAATGATGATATCAAATATGATTAGTCCAAGGGAATGTAACATAAGGTTTTTCCTTCTTTATGTGCACTGCACCTCTGGTGACTAAACATCCTTATTTTCACTATTTATACTTATTTGAATGAAATCAAAGAAATAGATTTACAATATGATATTTCAAGTAGTTGTTACAAAAGTAATTTGATTAATACCAGAAATTTCAACATCTCAGCTTACATATCCAATTATGGAAATTTTCGTGTAGACTCTCTATGTGTCAATTTGAGTTATATGGGCACTATCAAAATCCAAGTGGTGGGTCCAAAAGATTATATTGATTCAAATATGTTGTTTCTACTGTGATCATCACTTGTCATTGAACACCTGCCCCATCAATCAGAAAACCAATTACATTAAGGATTGGTATTGAGATGAAGAACACTACTCAGATATCTAAACATTAATCATAGTAGTTAAGTGATGGTAATTTCTATAGGCGTTCACCATCTATCATTGATGTGGATGTCAAAGGCCAATGATGTACCCTACAAGGAACCACCACCTTAATTTATTTGTAAGATACATATTGTGTGCTCCTCTTGAAAATATCACACCTTACTAAGACCACATAAAAAAATGAACCTTAGTCTCCAAAAAGAATATGAAGAAACCACCCCCAAAAGACCTTAAAGTTCATGACAAGAAACCAATACCCTAATTTATTATTAAAATTTGCATTGTGTCTATATTCGTAGGGGGGTAGGGTATGTATACCTTCGTAGACTTTACCAGTCAAATCGATGGACGGAGGTGGTCCCTGTCCCACAAACAAGAGGGTCTCATACACCAATTTGGTGTGGTGGCTTGGTCGTGACCTTAAAAATAGATTATTATTATTATTATATTGTTATTATATTATCGTTTAATTACAATATACTCATATAAGAATGGAATATGAAAGATATTATGAACCAAAAAATAAAATACTTCTAAACTCTATAGAGATTTCCATGTATTGATAACTCCTTTAATATCTTTATTAAAATTTCAAGCTGGAACTGTTTTCTCTATTTAACCATTTTATTTATAAAAAAGATAAAATTAATTGGAATTTTAATTTTTAATTGGAATTTTAAAAATTAAGAAAGGATATGTTTTTTTTAATTGGAATTTTAATTTTTTAATTTTTGAAGATGTTAAAATTAATTATAATTTAGTTGTTAATTAGAAATGTTATTAATTATTATTTATTTTATAGGTTGATTTAATATTATTATTTAAATAAAATTATATCATTTAAAATAATAAAAATAAAAAAAAAACAGTGATAAAATTTTATTACTAATAACAATAATAATATGTTTAATATATTAATAATTTTTTTTATAAAATATGTTAAATATAGTAAATATACTAATATTTTTAATTATAATATTAATATGTTAACCATATTTTTAACATATTAATATTTTTTTCTAAAATATGTTAAATATAATAAATACAATAATATTTTTAATATGATTATTGTTTAAATAACCTATAATAATCTATAGGTATCATAGTTTTGATTTCATTTATAGGAAGAAAGTGCAATATTTTGCCGACAATATCAATATTTATAAGAAGAAAGTGCAATATTTTGTAGGCAAAATATTTTGCCGACAATAGTTTTGAAATTGCAAGTTGTAATCATCAATTTTCAGTGCTCGACTCTTTGTGGAGTATGGGGTTAAAGTGCTTTTGACCTACTCAATACAATCCCATTGATTTACACTGTTAAAGGCTTTGTGTCCAATATAGTTTGGCACGAGTTGAACCTTATACTTCATCATATTTAAAGATTATCAGAGTTTACTCAAAGACTTCGTAAGTCTCGGTGGATTTCTTCATGGACTAAGTGGATCTCAACAAAGTGTTAAAATTCATAAAATCTATATATAAAGACTCACTGTATTAATTAAATTAAATTATGCTTCTTTTATTTTTTTTAATCATCTAACTCATTTTTATATTATATTATGTTGAGATTTTAATTTATTGAGGTGTTTAATTAATATATATATATATATATATAATTAATAATTGTATGGAATAAATCTTAAATTAAATTTCAAATTAAAATGAATTTATGTTTTCATTACTTAATAATATCAAATTTAAGATGAATTTATGTTTATTATTTTTTTAATAATAATATAACATTACATATTTTACTTTATCAAATTGTACATTTTCTGAATAAATTTAAAAACTTTTTGTTTTATACAAATTGTAAGCCTCTCTTGGTCTTATTAAATTCTTGATCGAGATACATAACATTAGAAGTGTGATTTGTGTGAATAAATTACTAATTTCATACCAAAACTAAAAAAAATGCACCTAGAGAATAGTGAAAGGCACAGTCTCGCTAACATCTAAGAAACTATTTTAAAAGTGAGAAGTATGAAGAGACATACAATTTTCTATTTTTCTTTTTCAATTGGGGATGCTATTAAAAAATTTTGCAATATAAATTGTCATCAATTATTTGTTGTTTACTTTTTTTCCGCATTTCTGTGATTTATTGGCTACAAAGTGAGTATTTATATATATCTCCAAGTTCCCTAGAGGAATCAAATACAAACGGATGATCGAATGAAAATGTGGCCATACCAATTGTGCCATCCCTTGACTTTGTCAGTTTGACATCTGAACACTTTGTTTGAAGTGAGTAAGTGGCTTTGACATCATTGCCACATGTATAGACCTGTGAGATCCTTGTGTGGTAACCCACAAAGAAGCTGGTAAATGCAAGCTTTGGCCACTCAATGCAGATCCTATCCTTGGAAAAGGAGTGTCACCTGAAAATGATACCAGCCCTGCATAGAAGAGAAGACAACCAATAATCATTTTTAGTTATTTGCTTACCATATCCTCGCTCTATATCTCTCTTTTTGTGTTTCTCTGGAATTTTCCATTTGCATTGTAGCTTCAAAATCTTTCTTTTCTTATGGTGCATGAATGCATAGTTAAAGGAAGAGATTACCTAGACAGATAATGCAATGAACTTCACTGGTTGTTGTTCAATTCTCTCTATATGAAAGCTAGGCAAGTGTACACTGTATTGAAAATGTTTTTCATAGTGATGTAATGTTGAGTTTTATTTTATGTTGTAAATGAAAATTCATATGAAGAACAATGTTTTTAACTAAAATATGTTGGTCAATCATTATTCAATTTTTACAATGTTTTTATTTTGGACTTTTAAAAGTTTTGATAGCTTTAAACTTATTTATAATTTTTATTCTGTTGTTTTTAATTATTAATAAAACAAAAAGTATCTTTTTATTTAAAATTTTGTAAGATTTATTTTAAATTAATGAAAAAGTTTTGATATCTTTAAAATTTTAATCTATTTATAATTTCAAAAACATGAATTTCTATTGTGTTGTTTTTAATCATGGAGTTGTTGGGGTGGGGTTGCACATGCATTTCTAGCAGTTCAAAAAAATATAATGAAAGTTTTCTGATATATTTTTTAGGAGTATAGGATGGACATGAAGGTGCTTAGGTTAGTTTTGTTTTCTAATGCAATTCAGGGTTGTTGATTGAATATAAATTTTAAATTACTAACACATTTTGTGTGTCTAATATTCTCATTAATGAATTTTGTAATTGAATTGTTGGGGGTTTCCAGTCATTCACAAAAATATAATGAAAATTGGCGTGAATTTTGTAATTTTGTGTTAGGAGATAACACTACACAAGGAATATTTGTAGTCTTCCAATTTATGTAAAG
>JZKD02S0521039.1:4448-16729 GCA_000966675.3 Picea glauca | reverse complement strand
TTATTTTTCACCCATGTTAACCCTAATGAACATTTCAAAGTGTAAATGTTACAGGATACAGGCCAGACAACTAGATGTTTTGGCATGGATCAAACCTTTTATCATCTTTTATATGTTATTTCGAAAATCGTTTGATGTAAATATGCTTTTAAGTTTTTTCAGTAAAAAATGTCGAGCATAGTCTTTATTCTTTCTCATGCTAGTAAATATATGAGAATATAACTGAGTTAACTTTTATCACTTTTTCAGACTCGTGAAGGTTATATGACAAAGTAACCCTCTGGAGTCCTCTTTAAGCTCTTTTCAAACTTCCTAAACATGAAAATATTGTTGAGCGATCTTGTTCTTTTGACGCTCGGTAAAGTATTTGAAGAAAATGTATGTTTAGCTGTAGATTATCTCTTTTTCAGTCTCATCAAACTACATTACAAAAAAGGACATTTTGGAGTTTTCTTTAAGTGTTTTTCAGACTCTCTAAATATGAAAAACATGTGAGTTTTCTTTCCTTGGACTCATAAAACAAACATCGAAAGGCCCATATGGGACCAAACCACTCCTTCCTAGGGTTCATTAAAAATACTTTGAGGGACTCATCCCAAGGATGAGCTTACAATGCAAGCATATGGTATCCTCCTCAAGCTTGTGTAAAAATAAAGAGGTACTTTCCAGAAATGGTGGGAGGAAATTGGGAGACAAATATATATCTATATCTGTGTTAGTGCCATTAAGTCACTCTTGAACATGACACCCCTTTTAATTATTGTATCTGGGTTGGGAAATCCATTTGTATCTCATTTGATCATCCACAAGTCTATATATTTGTGCTCCTTGATTCAATGTTGCCAAGACAATTGTTGTGTCGTTTGTATGTTCAAGATAAGTTCAACCAAAACGAGCCTTCTACCGAGTTGTCCATCTGTCGTCTTCAAACGCTTACCATGTCGGCCTTACCTAAGTCATTTTTGAATCACTTTATGCCGTGATCTACTTCAAATCTATTACATGTTTCATGTCATTGATGGGGGATATATTAAGGCCCTTCTGTGACGAGTGTTTTCCTTTTTAATTAAACTCATTATCTGAGATTTTGGCTTAGAAAATATTTAATACCTTGGAGCATGCCTGTCTCAATGGAAGGTTTCCTCATTTTTGACAGTGGGTTTACATCATTTTCCTCTGATCAGAGTATTCCATCGAGTGTTCGACTTCAGCTCATTAATTCACATTCGTTGGATTGTACTAGAGTACCTTGGGGTTCATTGATATTAATGGTGATTTCCCTCGCACTTGCTAACGATATTCATTAATGACCGATAATCAAGTGGGTTCTACCATGTTCAACTTCAACATATGTAATCACATGGATAGATTCATACTTCAAGATTATGGAAATGAATACCCTAGATATCATCACATGGATCCAAGTTGCGGTGGAGTATTCATGATTCTGTAACTAACACATAGATCCAATGTGTAGTCTCGTGGCTATGTTCAAATTTCAGCCTTTATATCATAGATCCATAGTGTATTTATTGTGTCTATGTTGAATCATAATGACGTGGATCCATAGTTTATGATTGGTGGCCATGATTCACTTGACACTTACACTTAGGGTCACTTGTATTCTGAGTATGGGAATGCCTACCTCAATAATGGTATATTATTATCATCATGCTTGTTTGTTGATAGGTTTTCGATTGATGTGCTCCTTGTTCTCGACACACACACTCTACAAAGTATTTTAGTTGTCATGATTTTCCAACTTCATACCTTGGGGGGAATTATGTTACACATTATTTTAGTCACCCTCATGACCACTGATGATATGTGTATATCCTATTAGAAGAAATATCATTTTCTCTATTCCCTGAAGGATATTGAAGAAATAAAAATTTGCCCAAGAAATGGAATCATATTTTCCTTATTGCAAAACCCTGTAAAGAAGGATCATCGCACATTTATTAGTGTTAAGGGTGCAATGATTCCAATTCATCGCAGGCTACACCATATTGGTCTGCGACATCATCACAGTTTTCTCAGTGTTAAGGGTGTGACGATGTTTAAACAAAGAAAAAAGAGGAATTTCTCGAAGGTTCTAGAATGGAATCTTTGAAAGGTTGAGGTGGCCTCCGATCGTTTTCAATCTCACCTACTTCTATGATTTAGTGGGATCATCCTAATCCCTTCATCCATTCCTTTTCACTCTATATAAGGAGGGATCTCTCATGAGAAGAGTTAGGATGGATTATGTACGAATAATTTTGCTGAAGATTGTGCTTTTGATAGTTTTGTTTTATCTTTCCAAGCCAAGTTGTGTGTACTCTTAATCAAAAGCATCGAAGAAAAGGTGTGTGTGTTGAGGAAAATTTCCATCATAAGGGACCTTGAAACATCAAGAACAAGTTGTATTCTCCACTTTCATCAATTTGATGCAGTGATACATTTCTTTCCTATAAAAGTGTCTCCATTTTTATTGCATAATTCATTGATATTATGCATAGGTTCCATTAGAATATATATATTGTTTCTCTCTCTTTGTTGGTTTTTGTTTCTCAACAGGTTCAACATCCCACAAACCTTGACATGGAGCAAGGAAAACACTAGCGAGGATCAAACAATGTTTAAAAGGTATGTCATTTTTCCCTCATTAAAATAGTATAAATTACAATGGAAACTTAAGGAAAAGTTTGTATTTTGTCATGTTTTGTTCTAATTTCTGGTTGAAGTTAGGGAGATTAGTTCATGTCAGCACTTACCAATTTTTTTTGTAACAAAAGGGGATAAATGCACATACTTCCATAAAGGATTCTATCCAGAATCCGCATGTATGCAGAAATAGATAGATCTAATGACTCAAATACCTTAGCAAAAGAACCTTGGAGATCACATCCCTAAGGGTGCCAAGAAGAAGAAGAAGCCAGAAGATCATAATCCCAATAAAGGAAATTTTAGCCATGCCTTGATTGCCTTCAACACCTCTCCCTATAACTGGATCATAGATTCAAAATAATCACACCACATGGCTACCACAAAAGCAGTCTATTCTTCATTGGATGCATGAATAGTTCCTCCCATTCTGATGGGGGACAAATATCCAGTCGATGTCACCGACAAAGGAAGGATTGAACTCACCAACAAAAGCTTCGAGAATGTGTTGTATGTTCCCAAACTTTCTATCAATATTCTCTCCCTGTACCAAACGAAAAATTTTGGCACCGGAATGAAAGGCATATTCACACCTGATATAGTGGATATATATGACATGCAAACCAATTCCATGGTTTCTACCGGTGAGGTAAATCATCAATCTAGGCTTTAGACATTTTCTGAATTTATTGAACCAGATTCTTCTTTACTGCTTACCCATGATGATGAAATAATTAGCATATGGAATGAAAGGTTTGGGAATTTAAATTTCAGATATATGAAATAACATAGCGAGCAAGGATTGGTTTATGGTCTACCAGGCATCCATTTCTCCAAAGGAATTTGTGAGGGATTTGTTCTTGGAAAACACCCTCAAGAGAAATTAGAAAAATGAAAGACACAAAGGGATTCCTCTAGTTTAGATATTATCCATAGCGACCTCATGGGATCTTTTACACATCCATCAATCAAGAAAGCAAGGTACATGCTCATTTTTGTTGATGATTTATCACACTTCACATGGATTTTATTTCTCGGGAAAAAATTAGAGGTCTTTCAACACCTCAAAGATTTAAAATCCTTGGTTGAGATACAGTCAAGAAAAAAAATTAAAATCCTTCGAATTGATAATGGGAGAGAGTATGTCAACCATGAGATCCATAATATTTTTCATGAGGGAGGGACTCAGTTGCAGTACAACAGAGTTATTGAGTGGAAAAACAGATCTCTAAAAGAGATAGCATCTTGCATGCTAGATGCAAAGTCACTTCCACAGAGATTATGGGACGAAGCACTTAATTGTGAAACCTACATCAAAAACAGATCTCCCTGTAGATTTTTCAAGGATATGACCCCTTACGAGTCTTGGAGCAACCTCAAATCATAAGTGACCAACTTTTTTATTTTCGATTCATGTGCATGGGCCAAATTCCCTCTAAAAAGAGGAAGGCACTTGATCCACATAACACATAGTGTATATTTATTGGATACCATGACAGTGTGAAGTGATATAGACTTATTTATCTTTCCTCAGACTAGCTCATCATTGAGCGAAGTGTCAAATTCAAGAAAAGTGTCTTGCATGTACCTCAGTAGCCACATGTAGACACCTTTGTTCTTCCACCTGTCAAAGATGATGAGCATGCACATGACGAATCTTCTTCATATGAGATTTCTATTTCAGAGGATTTAGATGATCCAGATACAGAGTTAGTACATTTAGATGCATACAATGAATCCATATGCAGATGCAGAGCCAGAGAAGAGGCTCGAGTGGGCCCAGACTACTCTTCAGGATGCAAGGGATCTTGTTGGTGATCTAGATGATACTAGCAGGACTCAATCTGATTTTGAGGATCCTCCTCTTGCACTCATTTCCATTGAACCATTTCCACCCAGAAATATTTTCTTGGTTCAGTCTTCAAATCCACAGTCTTATGGCGAGTCTACTGGAAATCCCTTTTGGGAATCTACCATGCAGGAGGAGTAAAACTCCCTCCTCGAGAACCAAAATTGGGATCTAGTTCCCCTTCGTTAAGGAAGGAAACTTGTGAGGTACAGATGGGTCTACAGGACCAAGAGCACAACGAATGGATAGATTAGCTTATACAAATCTAGGCTTGTTGCCAAAGGATTTTAGCAAGTGCATGGAATTGACTATGATGAGACCTTCTCTCCAGTAGCGAATATGGATTCCATATGATTGGAACTTTCCATTGCAGTAGCCAAGGGATGGGAAGTCGATCAGATGGATGTCAAGAATTCATTTCTTCACAACAATCTCTCTAACGAGAGCTATATGGAGCATCCCTAGGGATTTATGCAAGATTCATCTTTGGTCTGTCGACTGAAGAAGTCTCTTTATGGCCTCACACAGGCTCCGAGAGAATGGTATGCCAAGATGGAATCCTATCTGTTGTCAGAGAAATTTGTACATTGTAAATCAGAGCCAAATGTTTACATGATCAGGACGACTGATTCACTTCTACTCTTAGTTTTGTATTTTGATGATTTGTTGATCATCAGTTTCTCGACTTGAGAGATTGCTACAGTCAAGAGGGTTTTGCATGACAGGTTTTTGATGATGGACATGGGTCTGCTACATTTCTTCCTTGGACTCGATATCACCCATGATGCATTAGGCATCATAATTTCTCAGGCCAAGTATGCACAAGATCTCCTTAAGAGATTTGACATGATAGACTGCAAGTATGCCTCGAATCCTTTCCTATCAGGATTCAAACTTTAGGATGGTGAGAGAACTCCATTGGTTGACAATACACTATACATACAACTAGTGGGGAGATTTTTGTATCTCACACACTCCAGACCATACCTCTCCTATGCAGTTTGTGTAGTCTCCAAGCTTATGCAAGAGTCACATGAGATACATTGGAAGGTTGCAAAGTGTATCTCTCGATACATACAAGGCACCATCACCTTTTGGATTCATTATGCAGTAGAATCTACATTGGATCTCATCAGGTTCATTGATTCTGACTGGGTTGGCGATAGCACTGATTGCATGTCCACATCTGGTTACTCACTTTGTCTTGTTTCTGGGTCTATCTTTTGGATGAGAAAGAAGTAGGTTGCTATTTCTCTATCTTCAACTGAGACAGAGTACAAAGGGGTAGTTAACATAACCATCTCGACTATCTGGCTAAAAAAAATTCTCACTAAGTTGGGCATTCAATTTTATTGGTCGATCGTCATCTGGTGTGACAACCAGAGAACTCTGAAGTTCTGTAGAGATACAGACCTTCACTAAGAAGAAGTTCCATTCTCTAGGCATTTTTCTTAGAGTGAAGAACACGATTTCCTACCAACTGTAAGTTCTTCATTTTACATGCATTATACTTTGAGGGGGGGGGTTCCCATGAGGTTTTCCCTCTCTCCTCTCTTTATTTTGGTGTATCTTTTGTATTTGGGTACCTAACATGGCCTCGTTGTTGGGACCCATTCTTTATTTTCACCATAATGATGTTCAGAGGGGTGTTGGAGTTACTTCATACACACTTCGGATTTGTTTTTCCTAAGGTTTTTCCAATGTTTATTAGTCATTATTCAGTCTCCTATATTTTATGAAGAATATTCCTCTAGGGAGAATATTCTCTTCATTTTTCACTTCTGTTTCATCAGTTGAGTGGAGTCTAGATGCTACATTGGTATTGTCACCATGCAACATTGGGATCACCACTAGTTGATGCACATTGTCCTTCGGATCATCACTAGACTAGCACACTACTCATGACTCCCTGATATCCTCCTCACTTCACTCTATTTCAGTTAGTTAACTGAATACTGATAGACTATTTAACTCAGCTAGGTGGCAGTTCACTCCCATAAGTGCCCGAGAGACTAGACTAGGTGGCAGTTTACTCTCGTAACTGCTGGAGTGTGTCTAGATCACTCTAGACCACCACTATGGTGCATTTTATTCTCCTCCAATGTGAATTGGTTGAGTTATACAAAGTATTTGATGTGTACATTATCAATTATTCATTTGGTTAATGAGAATTCTTCCATTATTTCTCTCCTGTTTCTCTTTTTCTTCTATATTCTTTGCAACTATATATGTCAATTCCCATCCAGATCTATTATGTGTAGGTTCAACACATCTACATAGAACAAAATTTCATCTCAACAAAAATTCCATATGTAACAATATGCTCAAATTATGGCACATGATAAATAGGAAACTCATCAATCTATTCAACAAAATCAACAATAGGTTGCTCTTTTGGAAAAATAGTATGAACTCCACTTGTAACAAACAAAACTTCTTTGATTGTATCAAGAAAAGGTGTGGGTAGGGAGGAAACAAAAACATCATATCCAAGATATTTCTTAATGAATAGAAAACTTTGAAAATTGATGATATTATCTAAGGTTTCAATACTCTTTTCAAACTTCAAGCTTCTATTCAACTGAGCAGATGACTTCTCCAATTCATTTCTTAAGAAAACAACTTTATCTTACACCTTCTCACAATTTTCTTCCTTTTCCTTCAGCTGGATTCTCACCACTTGTTTCATCCTTTTTTTCTCTTCTATTTGGATCTTTAGGATGATAATAGTCTTGTCCATTTCTTCAAGGCTTTGTGGAATTTTTTCTTTCATCACATTCCTCCTCTACATATTTCTGTAGTTGCTCCTTTTGTTTAAAATTCATTTTATTAAGATTCTTTATTTTGCTTACAACATAAATGAGTTCTAATTCAAGATCCAATTCTGCATTTTTTTCTACATTTTGTTCCTTTTTTGAATCCATCATTTATTTCCCTTTGTATTCATTTTCTTAAGTACCAATCTTTGTTTCCATTTCCATGAAGAGAGTTTCTTCTCTATCACTATCGAAGATATTTTCATCACTCTCTTCAGATGAGTCACTGACCCCTTTTGAGTAGAGACTCTTCTTTTGATTATAAGTGTTCTTCTTCTTTTCATGCTTTCCATTATTGTATTGATGATTCTTTCTCTCTTTCTTTACATTATGGTCTTCTTCATCATCACTACTTTCATTTTTTGCATATCGACACTTAGCAGAAAAATGTCCTACTTTTCCACAATTAAATCATTTAAAGGGTGGCTTACCTTTGTCTTTTCCAAATCCATTTTTGATATTTCTCACAAAGTGTGCTTCCTCTACGTATGATTCACAGTTGGAACAGTCGCTTGAGTTTTGTTCTTTATTCTAATTATTATTTAAATCTTTGAAGGTTGATTCTCTCTTTGACGGCTTCTCTTTCTTAGTCCTCATTTCATATGCCATGCGAATCCCATGCAATTCATCCATTGTCAATAAATTAATAACCTTCATTTCTTCAATGGAAAAAACTTTGAAATCAAATTGTAAGGGAAGTGAACTTATCACCTTTTGCACAATCATTGTTTCTTCAACTTTTTCACTAAGTCCTTTGATGGTTTTGAAAATTTCATCCACACGAAGGAGATANCCCTTCATTAAGGAAGGAAACTTGTGAGGTGCAGATGGGTCTACAGGACCAAGAGCACAACGGATGGATAGATTATCTTATACAAATCTAGGCTTGTTGTCAAAGGATTTTAGCAAGTGCATGGAATTGACTATGATGAGACCTTCTCTCCAGTAACGAAGATGGATTCCATACGATTGGAACTTTCCATTGCAGTAGCCAAGGGTTGGGAAGTCGATCAGATGGATGTCAATAATTCATTTCTTCACAACAATCTCTCTAAGGAGAGCTATATGGAGCAGCCCCAGGGATTTATGCAAGATTCATCTTTGGTCTATCGACTGAAGAAGTCTCTTTATGGCCTCACACAGGCTCCAAGAGAATGGTATGCCAAGATGGAATCCTATCTGTTGTCAGAGAACTTTGTACATTGTAAATTAGACCCAAATGTTTACATGATTAGGACGACTGATTCACTTCTACTCTTAGTTTTGTATTTTGATGATTTGTTGATCATCAGTTTCTCGACTTGAGAGATTGCTACAGTCAAGAGGGTTTTGCATGACAGGTTCTTGATGATGGACATGGGTCTGCTACATTTCTTCCTTGGACTCGAGATCACCCATGATGCATTAGGCATCATAATTTCTCAGGCCAAGTATGCACAAGATCTCCTTAAGAGATTTGACATGATAGACTGCAAGTATGCCCCGACTCCTTTCCTATCAGGATTCAAACTTTAGGATGGTGAGAGAAATCCATTGGTTGACAATACACTATACATACAACTAGTGGGGAGATTTTTTTATCTCACACACTCTAGACCATACCTCTCCTATGCAGTTTGTGTAGTCTCCAAGCTTATGCAAGAGTCACATGAGATACATTGGAAGGTTGCAAAGTCTATCGTTCGATACATACAAGGCACCATCACCTTTTGGATTCATTATGCAGTAGAATCTACATTGGATCTCATCAGGTTCACTGATTCTGACTGGGTTGGCGATAGCATTGATTGCATGTCCACATCTAGTTACTCACTTAGTCATGTTTCTGGGTCTAGCTTTTGGATGAGAAAGAAGAAGGTTGTTATTTCTCTATCTTCAACTGAGACAGAGTACAAAGGGGTAGTTAACATAACCATCGCGACTATCTGGCTAAAACAATTTCTCACTGAGTTGGGCATTCAATTTCATTGGTTGATCGTCATCTGGTGTGACAACCAGAGAACTCTGAAGTTCTGTAGAGATACAGACCTTCACTAAGAAGAAGTTCCATTCTCTGGGAATTTGTCTTAGAGTGAAGAACACGATTTCCTACCAACTATAAGTTCTTCATTTTACATGCATTATACTTTGAGGGGGGGGGTTCCCATGAGGTTTTCCCTCTTTCCTCTCTTTATTTTGGTGTATCTTTTGTATTTGGGTACCTAGCATGGCCTTGTTGTTGGGACCCATTCTTTATTTTCACCATAATGATGTTCAGGGGGGTGTTGGAGTTACTTCATACACACTTCGGATTTGTTTTTCCTAAGGTTTTTCCTATGTTTATTAATCATTATTCAGTCTCCTATATTTTGGGAAGAATATTCCTCTAGGGATAATATTCTCTTCATTTTTCACTTCTATTTCATCAGTTGAGTGGAGTCTAGATGCTACATTGGTATTGTCACCATGCAACATTGGGATCACCACTAGTTGATGCACATTGTCCTTCAGATCATCACTAGACTAGCACACTACTCATGATTCCATGATATCCTCCTCACTTCACTCTATTTCAGTTAGTTAACTGAATACTAATAGACTATTTAACTCAGCTAGGTGGCAGTTCACTCCCATAAGTTCCCGAGAGACTAGACTAGGTGGCAGTTTACTCTCGTAACTGCTGGAGTGTGTCCGGATCACTCTAGACCACCACTATGGTGCATTTTATTCTCCTCCAATGCACATTGGCTTAGTTATACAAAGTATTTAATGTGTACATTATCAATTATTCATTTGGTTAATGAGAATTCTTCCATTATTTCTCTCCTGCTTCTCTTTTTCTTCTATATTCTCTGCAACTATATATGTCAATTCCCATCCAGATCTATTATGTGTAGGTTCAACACATCTACATAGAACAACATTTCATCTCAACAAAAATTCCATATGTAACAATATGCTCAAATTATGGCACATGATAAATAGGAAACTCATCAATCTATTCAACAAAATCAACAATAGGTTGCTCTTTTGGAAAAATAGTATGAACTCCACTTGTAACAAACAAAACTTCTTTGATTGTATCAAGAAAAGGTGTGGGTAGGGAGGAAACAAAAACATCATATCCAAGATATTTCTTAATGAATAGAAAACTTTGAAAATTGATGATATTATCTAAGGTTTCAATACTCTTTTCAAACTTCAAGCTTCTATTCAACTGAGCAGATGACTTCTCCAATTCATTTCTTAAGAAAACAACTTTATCTTACACCTTCTCACAATTTTCTTCCTTTTCCTTCAGCTGGATTCTCACCACTTGTTTCATCCTTTTTTTCTCTTCTATTTGGATCTTTAGGATGATAATAGTCTTGTCCATTTCTTCAAGGCTTTGTGGAATTTTTTCTTTCATCACATTCCTCCTCTACATATTTCTGTAGTTGCTCCTTTTGTTTAAAATTCATTTTATTAAGATTCTTTATTTTGCTTACAACATAAATGAGTTCTAATTCAAGATCCAATTCTGCATTTTTTTCTACATTTTGTTCCTTTTTTGAATCCATCATTTATTTCCCTTTGTATTCATTTTCTTAAGTACCAATCTTTGTTTCCATTTCCATGAAGAGAGTTTCTTCTCTATCACTATCGAAGATATTTTCATCACTCTCTTCAGATGAGTCACTGACCCCTTTTGAGTAGAGACTCTTCTTTTGATTATAAGTGTTCTTCTTCTTTTCATGCTTTCCATTATTGTATTGATGATTCTTTCTCTCTTTCTTTACATTATGGTCTTCTTCATCATCACTACTTTCATTTTTTGCATATCGACACTTAGCAGAAAAATGTCCTACTTTTCCACAATTAAATCATTTAAAGGGTGGCTTACCTTTGTCTTTTCCAAATCCATTTTTGATATTTCTCACAAAGTGTGCTTCCTCTACGTATGATTCACAGTTGGAACAGTCGCTTGAGTTTTGTTCTTTATTCTAATTATTATTTAAATCTTTGAAGGTTGATTCTCTCTTTGACGGCTTCTCTTTCTTAGTCCTCATTTCATATGCCATGCGAATCCCATGCAATTCATCCATTGTCAATAAATTAATAACCTTCATTTCTTCAATGGAAAAAACTTTGAAATCAAATTGTAAGGGAAGTGAACTTATCACCTTTTGCACAATCATTGTTTCTTCAACTTTTTCACTAAGTCCTTTGATGGTTTTGAAAATTTCATCCACACGAAGGAGATAGGTTGAAACATTTTCTTCGTATTTCATTTCCAGACTTTTAAATTATCTTTTATGAGTTTTTATCTTTGGTTTCTTAACCTTGTCATTGTTGTAGGAAAATCTCCCTGCGGACAGGTAGATTTCCTCTTAAGAGCTAGACCCTTAACCCTAAGACAGAAGGTTATTAACATGGACACTGACTTACTTTTAGATCTAATCAAGCTGATGAACAAAAGAGAAGGAGGAAGGTATTACCTTATGAACGTCATTTGTCCCTCTAAGGTCCAAGATGAGCTTTGATCTTGAGCTCCTTGGTAGGTCCTGTAAGACAAGAAAAAGTAAAAAAGATTTCCTACTCTACTGAGATTAGCTAAAACATAGATCCATCTACTACAGACAAACATATATGGAACAAGTACAAGTTTGAAAGAAATAGGCCAAGCATTGATTGTATTAATGAGAACAAAGTGTTACTTACAACCATAGATGTGAGTGCAATAGCTTCATCAAGTTCTCCTCGTCCAAACCCTTTCTTAAACAGTCCAAACACAGAATGTTGATGCTCCAAATGACATCTTCCTCATGAGATCATAAGTTATATGCTCTAAACTCCTCTATCTCCCCTCCGTCCATGGAAATCCCTCATTATATAGGATTTGGAGGCTTAACCACCATGGAGAGGATCTCTCATCAGATCCACTAAGAAAGGGATCTCTAAGATATTTAGGGAGAAAATATCTCTTGAGGATTTTGGGGAGGAAATATCTC
>JZKD02S0521006.1:0-16729 GCA_000966675.3 Picea glauca | reverse complement strand
GTCCCTTCCTTTCATTCACTACTTCCACTACATAAAGTTGACACCCTTGTCTCAAGCATCGCTTGACCTTCATAGTTGATATAAAGCGTAATGACACTTTTCTCTGTACACCCTGAATATCTATCGGTTTCCCTTCATCATTGACACAAATCACCTTCTTTGAGAAACAATCTATCAAAGCTCGATGAGCTGCTAACCAATCCATTCCAATGATTAATTCATATGCCCCAAGAGCAGTGACGTATACCTTCAACTTGGTAGTGCACACTCCTAGGTCCACTTTACAATTATTGACACTAGGTCCTACAGCTTGTTTCTTCCCCGAAGCCATCTCGACTTGCTTAAAGTCATCGTGCTCATAGGCTGCCAACCCACTCTTTTCTAATGCAGATGGTGAAATGAAACTATCTGTCGCACCAGAATCAAATAAAATCTTAACATTAATATGATTTAGCGTACCCGACGACTCCACTACGGTGGATTGATGTTCATCCTGGAGGTTATCTACCGCTGCGCAAATATGGTGGCTGCTACTTTCTTTCCCCATCGGTGCCTTCCCTTCATTATGCACGAACCCTGGTTGAAACTCTGGGTAGTCACGCTGGTAATGGGGTCCCCCGCACCCCCAACAGGTAACACCAGGTGGAACCTGTGCATTGTTACATGTTTGTCCTTGAAATGAGTTCCTTCCCTTGGAACCTCTGCCCCTACTAGTTGTTCCCCGAGATGGTTGTGGACCTGTCTTCACTGTTGGTGATGAATGATATGTTGCACTAGCAGCCATTGAAATCCCTGCAGCTACTGTCCTTGGCACACCTTTGTTACCATAAGGTGGTGGCCTTGAGCCCCCTCCCCTAGGAAATGTCCTCGGGGTCTTTCCTACGAATCCTGGGCGATGCGGAAATGTCGATCTTGTACCCCTTGTTAGGTTCATATGTTCTTCTGCGTAACGTGCACTCTCTATCGCCTCCGCTACTGAAGACGGTTTCCACATCCGCACCATAGATCTTATCTTTGGGTTCAATCCATAAACAAAGCGCTCTGCCTGTCGCTGGTCATTGTCCATATATGAAACATACTTGACCAACTCCATAAACCTGATCTCGTATTCTTCTACAGTCCTGTTTCCTTGTACTAGGGCATGAAATGCCCCTACTTGTTGTTCCTCATAGTATGCTGGCAGATACTTCTTTTGGAACCTCTCCTCGAAAAGTTCCCAAGATACTGTGTTTGGGGTAAGGTGTAGTTGTCTTTCCAAGTTGCCCCACCAATTCAAGGCGCTATCTCTTAACTGGAAAATTGTGATTTTTTCCTTCGAGTTGGACAAATAGTCCCTTAAGGAAAAACACCTTGTCATGCCTTCCAACCATGCTTCCGCGCGTTCACTAGCGCGACCTCCGGCAAACTCCAGAAGTTTGATCTTCTGCAATTCTCGCGTGATGTCTTCAGGTGGAAATTCTCCCCTTGAGTTCCTTGATGCTTCTGGATTACCCATTCCAGATGGTGGGGGTTCCACTTCATTCCCTGCTGGTTGGTGCCCTTTTAAAGTCTCGTTAATATCTTCTAACGAGCGTAGTATGAGAGCTAGTTTGGACCATGGTGCTAGTGGTGCTGGTGGTGTTGATGGCGTTGGTGGTGTCGATGGTTCCCGTGACGACACTCCCATGCCTCGACCCCTACGGGTCCTGGCCATATCGTATGAATTAACCTGCATCCCCAAGTTATCAGGGTGAGTTCCAGGATGTTTCAAATTGGTGCTACTTAAACTTAGAAACAGGGTTAGGCGTGAGTTTTCTTTACTTGTCTGTAAACAGAAATTACTCCATCAGGGGAATTGGCTCAGTTTTGGGTTAGGATTAAGCATCTAAGCTTGGTTAACATCAACTTCAAGGTAGACTAACCTTACACTTTAATAACATATTTGAATTATTATTACACTAATTTAACCCAAATTATCTTTACTTTAATTTAAACTAACTTAACCTTATTTATATGTAAATTATTTATACTAAATATTTAATTTATTTTATATTATTTTTAACAATTTTAAAAATAAAAAAAAACTAAACGAGTGCCCAAGGATTCGGGCATGCATGGGTTCCATGCGGTCGTCACGGCCTCTGCACCTACCGTGACTTATCCCCGACTCTGTATCGGGGTTTCAGACTTTTTTGCTGTCACGAAATCTTTACCTCTCCAAACCCTGATTAGCGATATGCTCAGTCTCTATGAGCTAGCCCCTTACTGACTATACATTGGTCCATACGAACGTGCTCACAATCCTGTTACCATAAACCCTCCTATCTGGATTTTTTGCTCAACTTTCCCGATGGGCCCTTTTCTTTGTTAGCCCCTTTTACTACGAGCTTGGTCCATATGACCGCCTCCGCGACCGTGGCATTGTATCACCCTATCGGGATTTCGGCGTTTCGGCATTCGCGATGTCAACGCGTGCGCGTCCTTAGGATTCCCGATTTCCCGATTCGCGATGCACATGTGAGCTCTATCGGGTATCGCGAAATCGTGACTTCTAATGAAATGATTCCTATGTATGCAAAAACCTCGAAATGTCGAATCCCGACTCCTTCAGATCCTCTAACACGTGTCCCTCCAATTGAAAGTCTCTGACCATGTTGGGAAATCGCCGATCATGATTTCATTGTGCAAGAGTTTCACGACTCCGGAAACTCGGATATGCCAAACCCCGACTCTTCGGGATCCTTCGACACGCGTCCTCAACGTGAATGGCTTGGATCTCATTGGGAAATCGCGGAACGCGATTTCCTGTTGCACAATTTCTTTACCCTCGAAAACTTCGATGCCCCCAAACACCGACTTGTTAGGATCTCATGCCACACGTCCTTGCCGATGGAAGGTTCATAACTCCCGTCGGGATATCGCGAATTGCGACTCCATCATGCTAGTATTCCTTGCCCTCGAAAATCCCGATATCCCGATTCCCCAGTTGGCTGATAGCTGGCCTCCACTACGCCTCTGTCCTCCTCCTCTGCTGTGATGACAGTTGGCCCCCACTCATCGGGGTTTCACGGATCGCGAATTCAAAGTTCTTAAACATCATGTCCCCAGGATTCCCGATTTCCCGATGGGCCAAACATCGATGGTTTTTGATGGTTGCCACCTATCCCACAGATGGACGACTGTGATTGTGTCGAGACTTTCCCATGGATTTCCCAACTCTTCTCGGATGACAGACACCTGTCCTCCATTCTGACTCTATTGGTCCCACCATGCTTATGTCACTTTCGGGATATCGCCGATCGCGATTTCCAGTGATGTAGTTTCTTTGTCTTTGAAAACCCCTATTTCACGACTCTTCGGGATCTTCCGACACGCGTCACCACTATTTGGACGGCTCCGATCCTATCAGAAAATCATGAATCACGATTTCATTATGCAACAGTTCTACACTCCTAAAATATCCGATGGTAAAATCCCGACGCCTCTCCAGAACGCTGACATGTGTCCTGCCGAGATCAATGGCTAGGATCCGTTCTCAGGATCGAGAACCACAAGGCCTCAATTCTCGGACTTAACAAAACCCCGATGACTCAGATTTCCTGATGACTCTTCCGGGACTCCTCCTATGCACGCTAGGGCTTAAACCCTGCGTAAATTTTCTATATCTAACAGCTGACGGGATTTCACCCGAGATCTGACGGCGCAGATCCATTCTCCCGTGTAACAGACAGCTCTTCTTTGGGAAAATCGATTAGTTGCACAAAACATTATGTAGTGTTAAAATTGCTCTCTTGGCACGGTTGAAATTTATATGGGTCTATAGTTCATTATTACAATCATCGAGGATTAATATAGGCAAATAGTTCACACTATTCATGTGTGGTACAAGTCTGCTAACTTTCCTTTTTCCAACTGCGCATTGGCAGTTCCTTATTTAGGTAAGTTCAGAATGAAGTAGGCCTTTTCAAGGTCCTGCAAATGTCCTTTTTCATTTTATTTGGTATATTTCATGTAGTTATTAATTCTTAATAACTTCAAGCCTCAGACAGAAGTTTCCCTCAACATTTCATCGATTTCAGGTGTCTATTCTACCCGAAACTTCATTGACAAGTATTGCTCAAAATAAAATTAAGTTATCATCTCTATTTTTTTTTGTGCTTAATAGCTTTATTCAGGCTGCTTTAAGGATAGTCATTTTGTGGGAAGTGATCCTTCCAACTATCTAGTTTTCTACCACTATTTTAAAGGCATTCCTTCGAATGTTCAGACTAAAACTGTAGTGACCATACACGATCTAGTTACAGGGTATTACCTAAAGATGTTGCATGCGATATATGAGATTATTTGCTTGGATAACTTAGGGGTACTACCTGAGTATAATTTTGGATACCGTATCAGTCATATTGGGTCAAACTAAACGTGTTTTGTTTGTAGTTTAAGCGTGGATGGAGTTAACACTCGGGTTTTTGGCCCTTAGGCCCATATTTTGAACTAAGACACTCTGATACCATATGTAACAACCGTATACTACTGAACATCATTAAGATTTATAAATGTTTTATTTGGCAAACTGAAACAATAACTTCTTAGCATAATAGTGATTCTCATAACAACAACTTCAATAACTTAGATTTATCAATAAATACTGATTTCATGACATAAAGAAATAAATACATAACTTAACAAAGTACCTAGTTCTGATGCTAATTGTTGTTTCTTTCCTACTGCCTGTTGCTACACAGATCAGCCCTGCCACAAACAAGCAAATAACTGCCCAAAACTACTGTCCTCCCTGCCAACTAGGAAAACTACCTAGCTCCAAGATATCTACAGATATCCTGTCCCTTCGTGCCCAAAACCTCCAGCAACTCAGTGCCTCCTGGATAAAATCTCAACCAGGAACTCTATTCCTTTCTACCAGCAAGCCAACAGTCCACAAAATACAACAGTGCACAGAAAATCGTTGCTCACAGCAAAACAAAACCATACAGAGGCTCTCTGCTCACGATAAAACACAACCATCCAGAGGCTCTCTGCTCATGGAAAAACACAATATCTCTCCCCAACACATCCGTCTCAACAATTACAGTCCATAGCATCCATTCCCCCCCCCATCGAATGGTGCGCACATCCCCCTCTTCCCATCCCTTATTCCTCCCTGCTGACTCATGCATTTACTTCACAACCACCCCCGTCCTCCATCCTTCGTCCCTCCATTAATATTTTTATCATCTCGGGATTTCTGGGCTCCTCGCCCTGCATACGCCACCCTCTACTGCATACGCAATTCTTGTTATATCATTTTTTTTTATCTCTTAAATTTATGTCACAGGTCATTAAATGTGATCTTCGGTTAGATTATTATTACTTAGTTAATCCTCAATTATTCCTTTAATTAAATATTACTTAATAATCTTTAATCATTTATTCAATTAGGGTCGTTACAAACTTCACATGGACTATCGCTTTTTGAAACAAGTTTTCCTTCTTACTCCAACTATCGATATGCCCTTTTTATTTGCAAAAGAACAAAATGATGCAAAAGTTGTACATAAGATGAAACCATAGAGTCTTCAAGTGTATCAAACTTTTGGTATGATTTTTGTCATATGAATGAATGTGATGAATTCAAATATGAGAAAAATCCATTGGATTACCAACCATTGATGTATGTCCTTAACCAACACGAGACCACTCACCATTGATGGAAATGAGTTGCAAGGTACCATAGTACACTCTAATAGGTACGAACAAATGAGTTGAAGTCAAATCACCTACAAAGTCTGAAAATCAGGATACATTGGTGCATTCCCACTGTCGTCAATGCGGAAATTTGCCATTAATGAATTGAAGGTCCAAGGTAGTATAACAAATGTCTAGTCTCAGACCCATATAATGAGTTGAAGTCTATGGGACAAGAATTGTTAGAAGGAGGGCCTTATTGAATCCCACATCATCTAACATGAGCATAAAAACAATAATTTTGAAGAACAATAATTTGAAAAACTGAAATGACAATATGATGCATAAATGTGAACTTTGCTCACCAGAAATCCTATTTTCAATCAAAATTCATGCTTGACTATGCTAAAGAATTGGTTTTCACAACTAGCCTTATTTTTATCTTTACTTTTTATCCTTTTATATTTTTTATCTTTTTTTTTTCTCTTCTTTTTATATTAAACAAAATGGAAGAAGGAATAGTAGTGGGAAGGTTGACCTCTTCACTTACCATCTCCATCTCATATTTCTAGAGTACATCTTCTATAAACTCATATTTGGACATTGGTTTGTGATACGACCTCAATCTATGACCATTTATTAAAAAGGAATATTGGTCTTCATCAATTGTCTTAATTCAAGATAACCCATTCTCAAAATGTGTTTCTCTTTAACAAGGCCCCAACCAATGAATGGTAATATTTCCTTTGAAAATTTTGAACTTGAAATCGAAAAGGAGAGCCTAGTCACCTAATTTGAAATTGTTTTTTCTAATAAATTTATCATGTCATCTCTTTCTTTGTTGTTGAACAAGAGTGTTCTATTGAATGTTGTCCTGTTTGATCTCATCTAATTCATTGATTTGTAATATCCTTTGTTGTTGTGCATATCAAAGGATCATTCCCAAATGAACTATTGTCCTAAAAGTTTATATTTAAAACTCTACGAGGACAACGACTTTATTTCCATAAACCAACTCATTGTGTGTGAATATGGTAGTGTTCCTCCAAGTAGTTCTATAAGCCCAAAATACTTTAGTTAGTCGATCTTCCCAATCTCTATGATGAATTTGAATGGTTTTTCTTCAAAATGTCTTTTAGGAATTTATTGGTGGATTATAATTATCCACTAACTTGCAGATGGTATGGAGAAGAATTCTTGTGCTAATTTGGTATTATTGGGTGATATATTAGATGATCTTTGATGTGAATTATTTCCCTTGGTTTGTGGCAACTTCTCTAGGCACACCAAACTGAGTGAAAATATCCTCATAAAGAAAATATGTAACTAACTATTCATTAGCTTCAAGGAAAGTTTTGTCTTCTACCCACTTAGTAACGTAATCAATGCATACCAGAATGCACCTTTTCTTTCGAGACATTGGAGTGATAGGGCCAAAAAATAATAGAGCCCACTTTTCAAATGTTTTTATAAGTACCTGAGGGTGTAAGGTCATTTCATCATCCTATACTGGTCAACCCATTTTATGATAGTTGTAATATATATTTACGTTCTTCTTGGTATGCTTGAGAAGGATGGGCCAATATTGCACCAAATTAAATACTTTATAAGATATCCTTTTGTTGGTGAAGTATCCCCCACAAGGCTCATCATGACATGCCTTTAAAATATCATACATTTGATCTTCTTGGACACACCTTTGGATGATGATATATGGTCCAGTGTGGAAAATATCACCACCAACCAATGAGTAGGTAGCACTTAACATAAAAATATTTTGTTTCTCCCTAGATGAAAAGTGTTGAGGTAAATTTACAATAGCCAAATAGTTGGTGATGTATGCAAACCATGGAGAGTGAGTGGATACAACAAACAAATCTTGATAAGGAAATATATCATCTACAATATTAATTTCGCCTTCGTTATGTATTCTAGAAAGGAAATATGTGGCTAGATTTTCCTTATTAGGCTGATCTACAATGGTGATTTTGAATTCCCGCAACAAAGAAACCCATCTAGTAATCCTATGATTAGTGATTGTTTTGTTCATTGGATAATGAGAGGTAGAGTGATCAGTGTGAATGAATACTTTATAACCACACTACTACATATTGAAAATATTGCAACAACTACTTGTGACGAAAGTACTATTTCGTCACAAACTTCAAGAGAGAAGGTTCAATTTTTCAATTTTTATCTAAATACACCCCGTATTCGTCGCTCTATAAATAGAAGAAAACTTTCATATGTGTTTTAGTCACAAGAGCGATGATCACTATAACCCTTCCTATATTTGACAAAGTGACCTAAATATAACA
This sequence comes from Picea glauca, assembly GCA_000966675.3. Taxonomy (NCBI): domain Eukaryota; kingdom Viridiplantae; phylum Streptophyta; class Pinopsida; order Pinales; family Pinaceae; genus Picea; species Picea glauca. The sequence goes on along the minus strand of JZKD02S0521006.1, from coordinate 8,750 downwards.
AACAAACATCTCTCCATTTGATAGGAAATCCTAATTAAACAAATAAACATCTCTCCATAAATTAACAATGGTAATCTTAATCAATAAATGCCAGAGAGTTCCTTTCGAGAATATAACTATAGCATGAAGAGCTTAAGTCTAAAATATTCCCTATTATCATTATATCAGTGGGAACAAGGGCCAACACATAGGTGGCCTGAGCATGGATAGAATCAGAATTTTGGTACTTACCTGACTTGTCTAAATGTCTGGATCTCCTCTTGGCATTCGATCAACCCTTCTTGCCTTGTATTCCTACGATTTCAAATCCACAACATTTCAGTTCAAAAAAAATAATTATGATTGCATTTCCAGTTCAGAATATTAGTGGAGGATAATAATGATAGTAAGAATATATATATGAAATTGTTGATAGTAAGAATAAAAACATGGCCAAATAAAAAGTCATGAAACCTGACAGCACAATTCACATTTGGAATCTCCTCCTTTTTTATGGGACCAACGCTTGATGCATTTCCTATGAGCATACTATGTAGCCAAAAAAACACATGTTTTGTATGAACATGTTTATGATAAAATATGAAAAAATACTTGACACCCATAAACCTGTCATTCATCAAAGATGACAAAATATAAAACACTTTTATCTATCCCCTAAACCCTCTATCTTCAAGGTGCCAGAATAGGCACAAGGAATCTCCATATTTCCTTTATTAATGAAAGGCAGAGATATTTAAAAAATGAGATGAAATTTGGTGAATAAAAATATTTATAAATTGTTTTTTGCAAATACATAAATTCATTCTTTTGGTAAATCAACTAATTTTTCATTGGTATGCATCTTATATGAAAATACATTGATCATTTTTTTTTAACCCATAATGTTTTCAGTCTGCCTTCTAGGTCACACTAACCATTGTCATTGACCATCTCATACAAAAGGATGTGAATATCAACAAGATAAATAGAATCCCTGTTCAAATTTCAAGGACTTCCTTTTGAGAATATATTTATAGCATGAAGAGATTAAGTCTAAATTATTCCCTATTATCATTATATCAGTGGGAACAGGGGCCAAAACATAGGTGGCTTGAGAATGGATAGTGTCATAATTTCGGTACTTACTTGACTCACCTAGATGTCCAAATCTCCTCTCAGCATTCGATCAACCCTTCTCGCCTTGTATTCCTGTGATTTCAAATCCACAACATTTTAGTTCGGAAAAAATAATTATGAATGCATTTCTAGTTCAGAATATTAGTGGAGGATAATAATGATAGGAAGAATATATATATATATATATATATATATATATATATATGAAATTATTGATAGTAAGAATAAAAACATGGCCAAATAAAAAGTCATGAGACTTGACAACACAATTCACATTTGGAATATCCTCCTTTTTTATGGGACCAACGCTCATTGCATTTCCCGTGAGCATACTGTGGAGCCAAAAAAACACATTTTTTGTATGAACGTGTTTATGATAAAATATGACAAAATAATCAACACCCATAAACCTGTCATTCATCAAAGATAACAAAATATAAACCACTTTTATCTATCCCCTAAAACTTGTACCTTCAAGGTGTTAGAATAGGCACAAGGAGTCTCCATATTTCCTTTATTGGCAAAGGTATTTTAAAAATGAGATGAAATTTGGTGATTAAAAATATTTATAATTTTTTTTTGCAAATACATAAATTCATTTCACTTTGAGTGGGACTTTGGAGGGTCCAATTCATGGTCATTTTTGGTGGCAATGGTGGTCCGTTCTCCTTGCTAGTGGTTGCATTGCCACTTTCTCCTAGATATTATTTAGTTAGATACATTTAATATTAAATTGTTTCATTGAATATAATTAGTTTCATTTCACTTAATCCCACGAAAAACCTAAATTACAATAGTTGAAAAACCTAAAATATCTTCTCTACAGGTTGTTCTCTTGCACTCCTAAATATCTTCTCTACAGGTTATTCTTATAGGAGGGCTAAAATATTATGGTCAATGTTCGTTGCAAGAGCGACGAATGTAGTTTTTCCATCGCAAGAGTGATGACTCACCTAACCTTAAAATTGATTGTTAAAATGACCAAAAATGACCTAAAATAACTAGGTGGAGAAATAAATATTTTTAGGTCAATATTGTCGCAATTGCGACAATAGTGACCTAAAAATGGACTATAAATATTTGACGATTTAAAGATGTTGCAACAAACTTGCTATAACAATGACGGTATTGAAAGGTTTGTGCAGAAAAATGTCGCAGAATGTTGTTAGAGGTGGGGGAAAAGGTAAAGAGGGTGAAGGGTGATGGTAGATGTTATTGCCCTTGTAAAAAATGTTGCCTCAGATGTCCCGTAAGAATTTTAATAGAAACAACTACAAAACATTGTAGGAAATATGGTCACATTGATGGCAAATCAAATGAATATCGTCCCATGATAATTAGCTATATATTCATTATATTTTTTTATTTTGTCAATTTTTTATAAAATTATGTATATATATATTGCTTGAATGTTTGTTATAGTATACACTAATTTTGCATGATTGTTTGTAATTATAAAGTTAGAGTTTCCCTCTAACTTTCTGCATAATATTGCACCAAGTATTAGTAGAAATGATGTTGTACAAGCCGAGGAACATCATTATGACCAAGAAAATGAGGATATCATGGAAGAAAATGATGGGACAAATCAAGCTAATGATCCCATGGAAGAAGATGATGGGACAAGTAAAATGATCCAAGATTTTTTTTCGCATTCGGATGAGGATGGGGAAAATGCTAGTATTTATGATGAACCTCTATTAGAAAAGGCAAATAAATGACTTTATGAAGGATCAAGAGCAAATCTTCTTTCCACTACATTGTTGCTGGTGAACTTAAAGGTTATGAATAATTTTTTGAACACTTGTATGACACAGACACTAAGGTATGTAATATGTTTCATCTCATACTATACATAAATGTTGACTTTTTTATATTTTTTTTTAGTGTTAATTAATGTGTAAAATAAGAATGCAACTTTTGCGATTAATATTCTTACATTAACTAGTTGTTTGTTATGTTGTAGATTGTTAGCTGAATTTTTGTTACCATCGTCAAATATTTTACCTCACACATATCGAAGTTTTCATGCCATTATGAAAGACATTGGAATGGATTATCAAACTATAGATGCATGTCCTAATGAACATATTATATATTATGGACAACATGCTTCGAAAACCAAATGTCAGCAATGTCTTATCAATAGATATCGAACCAATCAAGTAACAAAAAGGGTTCCTTGAAAGGTTCTTCGTCATATTCCCATAATTCTACATTTGCAATGATTGTTCACGTGTGAAAGCATAGCACAATTTATGGATTACCATGCACATAACATAAGTGGAGATGGTGTTCTTCGAATGCCCACCGATGGTTCTGCATTTAGGGAAATTGACGAAAAATGGGTAGATTTCAAAGATGAACCTCGTAATGTTAGGCTTTCATTGGCAGCTGACAGTGTTAATCCATTCGAAGAGCTTACGTCTATTTACTCAGTGTGGCCTATTTTTGTTATCAATAGTAGCATTCCCCCTTGGATGTCAATAAAGAGGGAGCACATAATGTTTACAATGATTGTTCCAGGTATTTGTTGACATTACTGTTTTGAATTTAACATTTTCATTTGTTTCAAATTTTGCATAATATCTTTTGTTTATTTATTTAATTATATATATTACATTATATCATTCCTTTAGTAATTATGTGTAATTTCAAACAAATATTAGGTAAGTACCAGGTTAATATATATGAATGTATATATCGAGGCTCTTATCGACAAGCTACTAAAGTTATGGGTTGGCATCTGTTGGCAGCCATTTAAATTTTTTCTATTGTTTTATAAGCTGCCTACACCTATGTATTTTGAACTTCAAATTGTCGTCGTATTTTTCAAATAGACGATATTTTCATTTCTTGCGACACTTGCAAAATTGTCTTCGTTAATTTTTCATGACTATAAGCATGAGAACTTCTCCTTTCGAGGTCACTTTTCGATCACCATCTGAATTGTCATCATCTTTTTATCGATATTTTCTATGGCACTTACCTTTGGTTTATCGTTATGTGGTTGAAAGGATTTTCGAACTATGCCCATTTGGACATTCTCACTTTGGTTGCATAACTTGATTTTATTAAGTTTATGAGGCTTTGGGCGTATGGGTTTATACTTCATTGATTCATTGAATTGCATAGGGGTTATGATTTATTATTGTTTTTATATATGATGTGATCCTTATGATATTCGTTTTATGGCTCTTGAATTGTAAATTTTATGAGTATTAAATGGCACAATGGTTTTAAAACATTGGTTAAACATTTATACATTGGCGTATTGGTAACACTTGGTGATGGGTTTCACGTTGAATGTTAATGGTTTGGAAAACTATACAATGGTGCATTGGCATATAACCTAATCGTTTGATTCTTTGGCTGGCAAACAATATGGTTTGAACTATGCTATAATTGTTGGAATGGATGTGCATTTTTCCAGTTGTACTTTACCATAACTATTTTGCATGGCAATGAATAACTCCATCACCCTCGCATGCGCACATTAATGATTCCCCTTTGATCGTTCATTGCTATTACACCAAATGACTCTGCTCCTGTGCGTTAGTGTATTCGACCCAAACCCTTACCATGTGCCCGCACCATGACCCCTGTCGTCTGATCTGAACCCAATGGCAGCCAGGCTCTGTTGATGTTTGATGGTCCCAGCAGTGACCTCAAGAACAATGGGTGGCTGCCATTTATACAAAAATTCAAGGGTTTTAACCTCTGCATAGCTCAGCAATTCGCCATGACCTTTGATGGCTGTCGAGCCAAGGTCGGCGATGTGCAGTTGGAAATTGACGAACAGTTTATTAGTCTGGCTACTGGTTTTCCTGCCACTAGATAACGATGGTCCAAGAATTGCAAAGTAGAGGAGGTCCCTTGGACGCTGCTCTTCCAGTCGCGAAAAGTTACCTCCTGCGATAAAGGTTTGCCCGTGACCATCCTTAAGCAGCGTTGGCATGATTTATTGATGATAACCAAATAATTTATCACCTGTGAGGGTCAGTATGGGTTTTTTTTCTTACACCAACTTCGTTTGCTTATGGTTTTTATGGGTTATCAACTCAATATGCCCTTTTATCTGCATAGAAGCCTATTTAAAATGTCCAAGAAGTACAAAAAGAACCAGGATGATAGTAGCCTTTTTCATTATGGGCTAGTAAAGATTATTGTGGTCTGTCATTTGGGTTTACGCTGAGATTGTTGGAGAAATTTCCTTGCTCAGAATTATTTTGAAGATTCGAACCCTCCATAGGTCGATAAACCAGTGGTGAGCGAAGACAAATCTGTACCCCTAGTACCCTACAACATCCTGCTACCTAAACCCTTTCCCGACTCACCCATTGACCTACCCCACTCTCTGCCTAAGGGTGTTGAGACTGTCAAATCAACAGGTAAAAAGGCTAAAGCCAAACCTACTGCAAATGCCAAAGGAAAAAAGAATGCCCATTTAATTTCTCGGATGGCGAGGAATAAGTCGAAGCCTCCGGTCAATCCTAACCCTATCGTGTTGAGTGAAGACTCCGACTCGGAAGTGGAGTGTTTCCTGGCTAGCGAATACCCCTATTCACAAGGTTTGTGTGCCGAACCCTCGTATGACTTTGTGTCAAACCTACCCCCTTTCCTACAAGATGACCCTAACTACCCAGGAATTAAGCTGCCTTGTGAAACCCCCGGTCATTCATCTAAATCCTCTTCTGCTTTGTCAAAACCTACTGTGCCACCCTATGATCAATGTATCTCGTGGTTAGAAAGATATTATCTTGATGTTCCAATTCTACAGTCCATAATTCACTCTCTCAAGGACCAGGTTGCACTGCTTACCAATCAAAAGGCTAAGCTACAAGCCTCTGAAAAGAAACAAAGGATGACTGGCTCTATCTTATTTAAAAATGTGGAATTAGCTACAACGGTCGTGAATTCCAAGTTGGCATAATTTGATCTTTGACGTCACACAGGTATGGTTGATATCAATCATTTTTTGTATATAATTCAGGTTTATATAACGAATTCAAGTTCGTTTTTGATAGCTTTGTTCACAGCATTGATTTGCTCTGTCACATTGTATTCATTCTATACATAGATATGCTTTGACTAAATGGAAGTTTGTTTTGCCAGTTTAGTTTCGATTGGATTTTCATCGATTTGATTGATTTTGGTGTGATTTGATTTTTTTGATTTAGTTAAAATGAATGCTCTGCTGTCAATTGAAGTCATTGTATCTATTCTAGTCGGAAGTTGTTTCCCATATTTAATTTTGAACACAATCATATGTCGTTTCGATTTCATTATAATTTATAAGCTATGATTGGTAACAATTTTGATATGGTTGATTGTTACGGTTATATGTCCCATATGACCTTCGATCAACAGGAATACAATTCGGATTATTTTCAATATGATTCTATTCAAATGCATCCAAATCGTTGATAGATTCAATTCATAACGGTTATGATTAATTCGCATCAGTTTACTCGACTCTGTTGTCAGTTGAATTCATAATGGCAATATATACTCTGTTTGATTTTGATTTATAAACGAGATTGGATTCACGATTTATTTCTATATTAAACTCAGTCATGATTTGTTTCGATTATACGCCCAGTTTCCAATTATCACTCATGTCGATTCTATTCAGATTGTGATCATAATTAATTGATTCTGTCAGTTGACTGTGCAAGGATCAATGATTGAAATCTATCACGAAATTGGTTGGGTCGATGCTGTTACGTGAGATTTCGTTTACACATAATCGAAACAGCCTTTCCATCTTTGAATTTAATTAAAAGATATGAACCTTTTGTTATATCATTTTAGTTATAACAAGTGAAAAAAGCTTATGTTGGATTACATCGTATCACATACGATATGATTTATTATCGATTTCAATTGAATATGAAACAGTCTTGTTACTGTTTGACTCGATTTTATGGTAACAGAAAAACAGAGTATCCTTACCCCTGTTTTCGATTGAATCACTTTTGATTTTGTTTTATGTTGAATCATAAAATCATTTAAATTTTGAGTGATTCGTTTTAAATGATCATTGGAAGAAAATTGGTTTTGATTTATTTAAAAAAAATTGATTTGGTTTTAATTATGATCCTGTATGTTATTTTAGACTAGCTACAGAATTAGATGATTCTATAGCTAAGTCTATAGGATTAGATTTTTATTGTTTTAGTAATAAAAATGTCTTTCTAACTTGTTATTTTTGGTCTATTGCAGATCAATTTGAAATGTCCGTGGATTTGACGAGCAGTTAGAGGATATTTCAAATATCTTGATTTTATTTTAGTTACCTAGTTTAGTTGATTTTGGGAATATCTTCCCAAGTTATGTAAACTGTTTGATATTATCCACAGGGAAGTTTCACCCTGTGGAGAAACTTATAAATACTCATTATTTTTGTAATAACATTCATCCTCATTCGTGGGAGAACAAGGATATGGAATTTTAATACAGACTGAGGCAGAATTTGGTGTTTTGTTACANCTTTAGCTTCTCATGATATCAATATTTTGTTTCATGTTATGTATATCAATTTGTATTTGGTTAATGACTACTTTTGCTATCTTAATCTTTTGCAGTTGATATAATTTAAACAATATAATCCATATCTGATTTCTTCCAAGAATTTAAAAAACATAGCAATTGTTAATTCAGTTTGTGAACGACAGATTTCTCTTCTTCATAAGTTGAATTATTAAATATAATTTTTTGCATAACACGTTTCCCTTATTGCAAAGATTTATAAATCATATAGTTGTTATGATTTTTTATGTCTTCTTTGTCCTATAAACAACTCAAAGAGCATTGCAGCGTATCATTTACAAAAATATTCTGGATCAACCGGAGTGAGTTTCATTCCTTCGACCAGCTTCGAAGTCATCATACACAGGACAAATTGGGAGCATTTCCAGGTCAGTTAGTTCTTTATTTGTTTACTGTATTTATTTGTTTAATTTAGTTCTTTATTTGTTTAATTTAGTTCATATATAAGCTTAGTTAGATTTATAGCTAGAATTAATATGTTAGATCGTTTAATTTCAGTAAGTTTTATTTCTTATTCATAAAATCATAAAAATCAAAAAATGTCTCTAGCTGTCTTAGGGCAGAAACAAATGATTTTTACAGGTTTTATTCAAATCTGCAAGTTGTAGATAATGTATATTTGTTAATAAGTTGTAATTCAGTTAGTGATTGGATAGTTAATTATTAGAGTTAGTGTAATAGTAATTAGTAGTTTGTATATAGAATAGTTAGAGTAGTTTATATTTAGTTTTAGTTTAATTTATTTAGTAGTTTGTTCTAATTAGATTAGTGTATTAGTTTTTTTCTATTTAGTTTTAGTTAGTTTATTTTCTTGTATTTAGTTTTAGTTAGTTTTATTTGTTTTAGATAGATTAGTTAGTTTAGATTAGTTTTCTCTCTAGTTTTCTTAGGAACTTAGAGCGGCCAATGGAGCCGTTAAACTCGTCAGGGTGGTTCATTCCAAATGGCTTGGGTTATTAGACAACCCCGGACCAGTTCCACTCTCTCAGTTGACGGACGGTCAATTTCGCCCGTCAACAAATGGCGCTAGAAGGAGGGCCGAACTAAATTAATGGCACGAGGTGGTCGCAAGACTCCTCCCC
>JZKD02S0520983.1:272054-294472 GCA_000966675.3 Picea glauca | reverse complement strand
AGAATTTCTCTTTTTAGTCTTTTGGTCACTTCTTTCTACAATCAAATTTTTAGACTCTTTATCAAAAACAACACTTTGAAATGTGAAGGATTCTTCTTCACTAAAGTTCTCATTTAAAATGACTTGCAATAAAGAATTTTTTTGAGCCATATTTTCTGGTTGTTCCATTGCATGAAATATTTTCTCAATATCTACTTATAGTTCCATGTCCTCCAAATAAAATATTTGGATGCCATTTTCTATAAGATTATCCTCTTCCTCTTGCACTAAATTTTTCCTTTTCTTTCTCACGAGGAGCTTGTGTGAACTCTCAATTTTCCCAGGGGGAGGATTCTTCTCTCTCCCTCCACTTGAACTATTGTTGAAAAACTTTTTAATTGGGTGGGTCGTTGGAGCATTGCTCCAGGATGTAGTATTCTTGGGAATAACAACTGAATATTGAACACTTATTTCATTAAGAACCTTTCCCCTTTTCTTATAAAAATCATTAATATTGAGTATTGTTTTTAGTTCATCAACATCGTGTACATGAATTCTTTGGTATTTACCTTCTTCTTATTCGTTCAATATAGTCTAAATGAAAGAGTTATTGAATCTCACTGAAAGCATATGTCCCACAAAAATTTTGTTCGGATCAAAACCTTTGATATTTTCAATATACTTTAAATTCACATTGTTGAAATGCTTTGCAAATTTGTCAATCTTATTTTTATTTCTGAACATGAACTCTCCAATCTTCCAAAGCAGGGGAATAAATTAGTTTTTCCTTTTTTCATGGAAATGTTTTATCCATAAGTTATATTTCCTTGACACCTCTATAATTGTAACAACCCTCCGGTTTAGTTACGACAACAAGCCTCTCATAACAAGTGCAATGTTTTTTTTTTTTGTGTGTGCCTGTGTACAAGGGTACTAAAGACATTATACTCTGCGTCGCAACACGATGATGAACATGATGTATGAAACTACGACAACAACATAAATACCTAAGAAGCACATCAAGCATTTGGAAGCAATGAACAACAATCAACCGACGAAACATAAGGCTGACTACCCACCCGTCCTACCCTGCAATGGTTAGGACCTCTAGGACACATAAGCAATGCTTAAGCCTAGGTTCCCATCGATTTTGACCATTTAAGGTCTCAAGGTTGGCGACTATTCTGAGGAACAAGGAGGTGTCTACATCTCGCCCAACACAAGCAATCTGAGCCTACTATGCTAAAGACAAACATCCTAACAACCCAACACAACCAAAATTCATTACACAAGTAACTAGAATATCTTATAGTGAGCAAACCAAGAACATTAAATGTTTACAAGACCAAGTACGAACATGAATTAGAATGAACATCAACACCCTCAACGGGAAGCGCAAGCTAAAAATGACTTCGCCAAAATCCCGATCAATCGTCGAGTTGAGCTAGTCAATAGTTACTATCTTTTTAATCATCTATTACGAGTCCAACTTAGTATGTCTAAAATGAAAAGTATCATTAAGGTACAATCTAAATTAGCCTTAAAACAAATTCATTTGCGCAGTTCTAAATTACAAGTGACAACAGAGTACCATCTAAATCAACATTTAAAGAACATTACTAAGCAAGTCTAAATATTCGACTGGATTAATAATTAAAAATATAATTAATCATTAATTAAAATCTAACTAGTCTGTCAAATTATAAACTAGCCATTCATTATGAACTTGCAATATTTTTAATTAGAAATGAATGAAGCATGTACCCAACACCACATAAAGATGACAAGGCAGGTTAGAAAAATTAAGAAATTGTACTTAGCTTAAAAGACATTATATTTTATATAGTATCCAATAACATTAAAAAAAAACCCTCTTTTCTTTTTTAACTCAACCTATATTAATTTAGCTATGGAAATTTATATCATTGAAAGATAAAGGTAAGTGTTGTTTGAACCAATCTATTCATAACAAGAATTATGAATGTATCATTTCTATTCTTGGATGTAAAACAATTTGTGTATGTAAATGTATCAAAATGTTAAGCAATTATATCTTGTAAAGTTATGGAATAATTATAACAATCATAAAATCTCCTCTTTATTATAAATCTAGATAATTACTGCACATATTTCAATGTCAGTTATATAACGCTCAAATCTAAAATTGCCATAAAAACTGCTATCATAAATATTGCGTCCATAAAAATTTCTACCATAATTATTGCCACCATAAATTTGCCATAAAGCTTGCCATAAAAATTACTTACCAGTCACGCCATAGGGATTGCTACAAGTCTGCATTAATAATAGCTACCATAAAAGTTGCCATAAAAATTTGTCGTTAAAGTAAAGCCAATCTATGTTGTCTCAAATTAGGAATTTATGTCCTTGACATAAATTACATTCATTAATAATTACTGCCATCACTAACATTTAGATTTACTGCCTTTGAATTCAGTGTCATGTAATTATTCAACTGTCATAAATTCAATCACTATCATTAACTTAAGTTGTTGTTTCACGTCATTTTTGCAAAAAGGAAAAATAAAATCGTAGTCAACCAGGAAAATAAGGGAATCGCTGGATTGACACACAGGAAAATCGTTGTGAAAGAAATCTTGGGCATCACTGTATTCAACACCAAGAGAATCATTGTATTTAACATGAAATTAAAATCGTGGAACCTCCCCCTTCAATCAAACACAGAGGAATTGCAAGGATCAACAACCCAAACGCAGAAAAAGAAAACGCAGACCAGTCAATGGAGCGTTGTCCTGAGCACAATTATGCTCTTGAATAAAAAGCCAAGATTTAAGAATAAAAGTAAAATATGGTTAATAATAGAGGTAAATTAAAAGGCCCAAGGTTTAAACGTTGTCCAGAATGGTTCACCAAACACAGAAAAAGAATAATGCAGGTAGCCATGGAGATCTCAGGTCAAAAATTGTTGGAGATAAAGTCCCGAATAAATTGCTCAGTTAAATAAATGCACAAGTAAAAAGATTCACAGAATGCATTCCCTAAAGCCACCAAGGTAAAGATCCGCAGTCAAATTAAGATGGAAACGCAACGCCAAGTCAGTAAAGAGACCGCCTTTGACTGGTCATTAAAATTCGTAGTCACCCAACTTGCAACGCAACCTGACCCCAACCAATGACCAGTCAAGAAAGTAGCAAAGTTAAGAATGTAGATAATTCCCAACCAAGCACTAAGGTTCCTTAATAAAACCATTGGTATAAATGGTGGTTCAAACAACAAAAAAAAAATTCCCTCAAGGCAAACGCAGACTGTCCAGAAAATTCGAGAAGCAACGGTTGAACAAGTCCCTTTTTCGAAGGGCTTGAGCGATTTACTCAATCGAGTAAACCACCATGGCAGAGGTAGCTCCAAGAGAGTGACTATTCAAGGAATACTCAACAAAAAAAAATGAACTACTTGATTCAAAGGGGTGACGTGAATTGATGGATTCAAGAAATAAATTGACAGGACTAACAAAAGGATCACACGAAAGGCTTAATTCAAGGATTCTATCGGCAATAAAAACTAATGAAAACTCGACTCGTCACAGGTCATTCGACAAAAACAAAATTGAACTCTCAATAATTAAAATACTTGGATGGGCTTCAGGCTACCATAACCCTTAAACTATAACCATTCGGCCAAGAAGAGTGTGGGCGAAGACTCTAGGGTGAAAAGAAAAAGCAGTATAAGATCACAGCATGAACAAATCAATCGCAAGAGGGCACAATACAATCACCTGACCAAGAACATTCAGAAGGGGTAGATGGTTGACAGGAACTTCCTTCGCTTGCCATCCTCACACAGAAAAGCAGGGCGTTGAGATCCATAAGTCTTTTAACGCTAAGGCGACGACCGTAGATCAGGCTCCTGGCCGACTGCTCAGGCAAGGACTAGTGAGCTAGGGATGAAGGCTAACAGCCACGAAGGTCACAATCACAAAAAGCTAGGTGATCAAGACAAGTGAGTAAACGAAGGCCATGAGAGTCAACAATCCTCAAGCTAGGCTAAGAAAAATTCAGCCATCAATCTAAACATCCATTCTACTTACATAATTAACATGCAGATCCAATCATAAAACCTACAACAATTTACCATTCAAATGAAGAAAGTGTGCCATTGTCTGTTCGCCCGCTCCGAATGACTTCCTGTGCGCTTCGTGGAGCTCCTGCTCGCCGATCGTCGAGACTTCACCGATACCTCCCAGCCAACGCTAGGGGTACTCTTATTCCCCCTTAGCCCCCTGAGCCGCAAAGGGGCCACACTATCCAGAGATTTCATCTAGCTCCCAGCTCACCTCGCAAGGTTGAGCTACCACTCCTCTCCGAGCTGGGTATCCCCAACTCCCACAAGTAAATCAATCAAGTAGATATTTCTATAGCATAAAGTTACGCAAACAGAAGATGTTCCAACCCCCATCACCTCCCTTCACTATATAGAGTTTCGCGGTTCCTTTCTTTCCAAATTTCTCTTTTAGTTAAGTTTTTATAATTAATCTCCTAAAATTTCTTCTCCGTACAAGTGTCGCCCATCCCCTTCATTCCTCTATTATTTAATTTCTTTAATTTATTAATTATCTTATTTCCCTCACCCACCTAGAGTTACTCCTAGAATCACTCCTAGGTGTCCCCAAATTCTCTTACAGGTTTTAATAGCTTTCCCTTTTATTAAATTGCTAATTCAGTTTAAAATTAGAAGCTCTTAAATGGTAGATTCTTTACTAAGTTGACTTTCCGCTTTTCCCCTTAAGTTCCACTTTTTCCCTTTTTATGAACTACCTCTTTTCCCTAGTTTCCTTTTTTTTTATTTTCCCTCTTTCCCCTTTTACTTAGAACTCAAAAAGGCAGGTGTGAAAATTAACCCTTTTTCCCTTTTCTTATTTAATTAGTATACTTTAATCTATTAAGGTAATAAAACAATTAATTCCCTTTTTAAATTTTAATCCAACATAATTTTACCTTTTTATGAATAAATTAAATTTCTTACTCCCTTCATGTTACAAGATTAACGAAGATCATAATTATTATTTAAGTTGTTTTTATTTTTATTACTATTTTTTTTTTTATAGAAGACAAAATTTTACCACTAGCGTAATTTAGACTTAGGCCTTAAATTTCGTACTGGGTGACATTTAATTAGGGAATTTGTTTTAACAATTACTTAACATGTTATTTGCCTTAGGGCCATCTAGTTTCATCCCTCTATAATCAACAACATGATGTGCCCTTCAGGACACACTAGGTTCTCCAAGGGTGCCACTCGCCTCATCTGTTCCTTTGCGCGACGTGCCCTTCAGGACGCACTACGTTCTCCAAGGGTGTCACTCACCTTAATATGTTTCCTTTGCATGAGATTCCCTTTAGGACGCACTACGTGCTCCAAGGGTGCCACTCGCCTCTTGACTGATTTGGTAGACATCAATAACCCCTGAAGTCAACACTCCACCAGGTGAACTTATGGGAGACTAAGGGCCTCTAAGGAATAAGGCCCCCGCCTTATTGTGCATTCTTTAGAATCAGCATGAGTGACTATTGCAGTCTACCCTCACGGCATCATGGGTCCTCTCAAACTAGGTAACCATTAACCTATAGTTCGAGCCACGGTGGGAGTGCTAGTAGGCTATGGCAGAGTTGTTGTCCACACCTCTCCCTCAACATATTTGGTAGTCGTGAATGACCCCTTTACTCCATATGTGAGTCTGGTCGACAAGCTATCGTCAGCCTGCATCATCAACAAATCATGTCAGAATATATCCATGTCATATCATCCAATCAGATGCGCTAATATCATAGTAAGAACAATCAAACCCCAATGGTATCACTCCCCGAATCGATCCGGAGTCCAAGGGGTTCCATCGATGCCTCGACATCCTCTAGGTCTGTAATCCTGCACACTTAGTAAAACCGAGTCAATAACACCTGTCTACGTCAAAGTGGTAAAACAACATGTCATCAACCCATAACGCCTCATAATCAAAATCAAAAGTTTTAATAGCATAATAATCCAGATCACTTGCGAGCAAGTGTCCTCAAAGAATAAGTTTGCTCAGTGCACCAGAGTGGGATGTTACAATAATAAATAGTTTTTCATATACATGATATGGGAGAAAATAAGGATTTTCTTTCTAGCATAATATCCTTATGACATTGTGATTCTCCATTTGTTCTATTGTTCCTTTTTTCTCTAAGAATCTGGTAACTTGGTTATATATCCTTGAAGTATTTTCACCCAACAACAACCTTTTGAATACTGAAACAAAATCATTATAAACTTCATAGAAATACAGAGGGGTCTTATGCCTCCATAGTTCTTGATACCAAAATTTAACTGGATCTATTTCACGATTCAACCTCTTACTTATGGTTAATTTTGGGAATTGACAACAATGCACAATAACAAATATCAGAAAAGAGGCCATAAAGCAGTTTTTCCCTTTTATAGTGTGATAACTGGGACACGATTTCGATAGAAATCAGTTTTCCCCAACAAAAAATGGCATGTTCTTGCACTGTAAAATACATAATATATTAAATCATGCAAAAGATAGAAACAATACTTTTCTGACCTGTCAACTTGATAAACGACCATGCAATTTATCGATAGAGGTTTTTAAAAGATTCAACCTAGATCATGGTTATCTATGCTGGGATAGATGTGGGATTCTCCAAATATTCAGGTAGGATGATGTTAGCACAAATTTATACCCTCCAATCTGAGCTGATAAACTTGTTATGACAATGGTGAAAACTTGGCTAATTATAGGATAAATATCCCCATATGTCACGGGATAAACCTCTCTCTGTTTGGGCTAGGCCTTGCTAGCCTCTAGGGGGAGTCCCTAGTCACAATGAAGCTCCTTGTTGGCTGATCTAAGGTCTGATTTATGCATTAAAAATAAAATATCAGATAGTTGTTTTGTCTTGGACAATGTGTGAAAGCGGTCCAAAATAGTGAGAAAATCGATCTTATACACTTGGAGGGAACTTGCAGGGTTAGCACAATGAAGATAGAATAGAAAGAAGGTGAAAAATGTTCAAAATGATTGAAATTAACCATGATAAATAGTTCATAAAATGACATATCAGATTACAAATTTACCATAATATCTCCAAGAAAAGAGGTTTGAATGACAAACACACACTTCTTTATTGATATATCTTCCAAGAGAGATGATTGCACCACACTTGAAAAGCCTACAAATGATACAATGACTACTTTTCTCAAAGAGGAGCCACTAGACTAGAGAAAGAGAGAAGATAATGAGAGAGGCACTATCTTGCTACTGCAAGAATCGACCAAATAAGCCAAGGCAAGCCTCCAATATATAGCTAGTGAGAGTGCACATCCAAAGAAAGAAGAAGGGCGTATGAGAGGGGTAAAAATAGAGTCTAAATGAGATGACTAAGAGTGAGTGTGAGTTTTGAATGCACATGAGTGAGTGAATGGTGAGCTAAATGAGTGAGACGAGGCTAAACTGAGGTTGATGGCATGCATGGGAGGAGGTAATTTTAGAAACTCATGCGATCTCTCCTTCCATCATAAATTAATTATCATATGCTCAAATTTTAGGAATATGCATCCTATCCTAGGTGGATTCCATATCACTGCCACATGTCGACCTCAGAAGCTACCACTTGGAACTGCATGGATGATGATTGGACCTGCTAAATATAGAGGTAACTAAAAATAGAACCTCTAAAAATAGGGTTCTCCAAAAATAGATTCTTGGTTCTATTTTTAGAAATATTGTCCACATACATACTGCCAAAAATAGAAATTCATCTAAATACCCTTGAATTTATACTCATTAATCTCGTCTTTCCGCAAGGGATCTGAATATGCTATCAAAACTATCATGTAGGCCTTGATGCTCAACCTGCTAAAAATAGAAATATGTGTGACATCATCCAGAAAAAGGTGTAAAGGCCTTTGTATTCCTCAAGGATCAATACTTTTCTCTTAGAATCTGAATCTGGGACTTGAATCACAACCTGCCAAAAATAACAAGTTCTTGCATGTTGCTCGGAAAAAAAATGTCATCGGGCCTAGAATCCTACAAGGACTCATACTGTGTACTCTGAACTTCCCCAAAATTTCAGGTAACCCACTCAAATCATGCCTCATAAAAAGTAGCAACACATGGAAACCGAGTAGACTGTGACTCTAAACTAAGCAATCATGTATTGATCATGTACCTTCCTCGTGTGTGAACCATCCTCCTTCTCAACATAAGTGCTAAAACCCTGGGAAAATGTTAGTATGCCAACCAACGTGCTGCGTGTTGGCTCTTAACCCTCAATACTTTCAAGGGTGAAAATCTAGGGGTTAACATTGGCTACTCAAGGGGATGGGCTCCCCCTATGAGATGTCGAGAACCATAAGAATATTTGTGTCCATATAATCAACTAATGCTCCATGAAATGAGGAATGTGTACCACAAATAACCATGTAATTGTGTGGAAGGATGATAAAAAGGCCCTGTAATATGATGAAGAACAACCTGTAAGTTGACCTGTAGTACCAAATCTTGTCCAATGGGCCATGGATTCAAAGTATATAATCCTCCCACTGGAAACTAAATACCAAGGGGTCTCATCCAAATCCACTACCTGCTACCACCCAATGATGTACACTCCTTGCTAGCAGGAAAATCCCCCCTTTAACTACACCAGGGTTTAAGATGTAGAAAGAGAGAATGACCATCTAAAAGTCAATTTATTCTCTACTCTACCCCAAGCATACCAAAACAAATGAAAATAAATAAATAAGAGAGAAGATAAAGTAATTGTACCTTTTATCCCACGTCTAGTGATGATCTCCTCAAGCTCTATAGTTCCAACAATTGCATGTCTCCTCCCAAGGCTAACCTGCATCCAAATCTAGGAAAACAAATACTACAAGCATGTTATTCTATTCATGATTTAGGGTTATATATCAAATTCTAAGTATAAATCAATGGAAATACACAAAACACCTTCATTTGGGATAGGGAAAAGAGATTCTTTTATTCATTAAACAAATACTAAAACTTACAATCTGTGTCGCCATCGTCCCGCGAACTTGGTCCGGGATCCTCTTTACAATGATCCATGTGCACCTTGAATAGGCCTCTTCTCTCAATATTTTGATCACCTCAAGTAAATGGAATGGATTGAATGGAAGAAGAAGGGGCTGATGAGGGAATGTTGAGGCAATGTCTCACAAAAGGTAGCAAAATCTTGGGCAAGGAGGGGGAGTGAAATTGGGCAGAGTTTCATTGTTCTTATGCTTGGATGTGAAATTATACCCCAACAAATCCTTTTATATAAAAAAAGGATGGTTATTCAGTTGGGTGATAGGCTATAACAGGTGAATTGGTTGGGAAACCTCCAAAAGCCCATAAATTTCAATGAGTTCCTTACAACTTTTTTATTTTTGTAAATTTTTCAAGCATGCACGGGTCGTGTAGTGTGCAAAAAGTGTATGCATGTGATATGTAGTGGTGAAACAAGTGTATGTACACAAGCTGTAATATAGCAGGGTGCGTACATGCTCTAAAAAATGATTTTTTAAGAAGAGCATCTCAATAGTGATTTGGAAAAATATGCAAGTAAGAGGGCCTAGGCCATGTATGTAGGAGTAGGAAATTTTAGGTCTATAACACTCCTCCCTATGGTAAATGTGTTGATGTTGACACAAGGGATAAAGTCACTTCATCATATGTCAATAACGTAAACACATGTTAAGTACGAAGGAACACCACCAATAAGGTCAATGGTTCATAAGGGATGAGGACAAACTGACACTATGAAAGATGTGCTGAAGTTGAATAGTGACAAGTATCATCCAATCAAGTCCCAATGATGATCAGGATGGTCGAATGTGAAATAACTTCCAGTGAGGCTAATGACTACTAAGGTACTCTACTTCTGGGTCATTTGTAGATAATGTGTCGAAGTCGATACAAGATGACCTACTAATAAGAAGAGAAATGATGTCTCTCTTCCCTCAATGTGAAGTGATAACTCAAGAATACTGAGATGAAGGAACCATGTACCATATCCCTACATTGGATGTGGGGGGGAACTGACTCAAAGTGGAAGACTGAATGACAAGAGATGAGGAGACAAGACATAACATGACTCAATACACTCCTATGTATCCTCAAACTACCCATCCTAAAGGATTAATTCTTCAAGAATAATGACAAATGGGACCCCCATCTAGGCTCACTCTAAAGATAGACACAAAGGCTCAATATGCGTAAGATAGACATTGAAATTTTGACCCAGTAATAACAGTTACAGATAGCCATTTATTCAAGAAAAGGAAAGACGCACAAGACTCGGCCACATGCTTATATAACTAGGAAAACATCAATGAAACTTATGAAAATACTAAGAAGTAAATACTAAACTGAACGACTCTAACAAGGGAAAGTATGTTGTTGTCCTAAAATTGTAAAAAAATAGCAAGAAATAAATACTAAAAATACAATGTTGAAAGGAAAGACAAGTACCCTAAACCCAAAAATTTTACCTCAAAGTTGCCATGATTAAATCATAATACTCAAAGGACCAATGTAACCATGCAACCAAATGATCAGTTTGACGAGAAAGGTCAGCACAGTCAACCTTCCAAGGGGACCAACCATGAAATATCATATGACCTAAAGTCATCTTGAAGTACTTGTTGGTGAAGCCATAACTGAAGGGTGCCAATTGATTAAAGTCTGGTTGTGACTTAGAGCATGGTATTTCGACATTAACAAGCATGAATGCATGAGAGAGGAAACTCTTGGCATATACCTGTTGAAATACCTCCATCAATCTGAGCTCAACTAGGTCATGGTGAACTCTAATATCCAGGCTCTGATCAATCTCAAGTTCCTAAAGAAAAACTTCAGGATGTGGAACTGTAAGCAAAGTGTGAGGGATATCATCCTTTGGTTCAACCAAAAGTGGCTCCTCCTGTTGTAATGGTATCTGATCAAGTTGTTCCTAAACCACTATTGTAATAGGCATGGATGAAGCCTCTATAAGATTGGAACAAATGAAATCCCATGTTGACTGATTTCTACTTGGTTAACCTGTGGTTCCTCCTCTTGAAATTTTTCATTCGCTTGAAGTATTTCATCTTTGCTAATGGGATGAACCCATGAACACTATAGAGTAATCACATATTCACCTTCATGTTCTTGGAAATCCTCCCATGACAATTGGTGTAGCTATTGGTTGCAGATCATCTAAAATTGGGCTATCACCCTCATGTTCATCTTTGGGAACTTGAAACAGTGCAAGTTGTGGTTCATCTTCAATAACACAAACTTCTTTCAATTTTGTAACACCCAATGGTTGAAGATCATTGAGTGGAGTTACCTTCATTCGTTGGTTTGGGACATGGATCATAGGGAGTTCACAAGCTGCAAGTTGATTTCCTTCTAACTTGATAGTGACAGTTTGTGCTTCCTCTAAATTCTGAGGGTCTTCATTCCTAAGAAAAAAACCAAAAATACCATCAAATTCCTCAAGATAGTAAATCAAAGAAACATATTCATTAGGCCTCACTCTGTAAGGAATTCAATTGTAAAATTTGAAAAAACGAGCATTAAATTGACAAACAGTTTCACTTTCATACTATTTAATAATTGAAAAAACTATGCATAAGAAGAAAATGTCCTATGTGTTTTCCCATCTTTTAGTGAATTTCTCTTGGAAGGAATCCCATCCATCAATGGAAGCATCCAGAAGGGACTTGTACCATGATCGTGCCTCCCACTTGAGGGTCAACACAAACATCCTCATCACCACATCTTCATGTTCCACATTACAATCGCCCACCACTTGCAAAAATTTAGCCAAGTGATCCTCAACTGATCCTCCCAACCTCCCTGAAAAAAAAAAGGTATGTGTTTAAGCTACATATGTGCAGGTAATTCATGAGGAAAATTCAAGAATGCAACAAAACTTATTGGGTAAAAAGAAAAGAATCTCCACCTTACTATTGGCCTCACAGTTCCATCCATATTGTTAGTCTTAGATAGAAAAAAGCATAGCTACCATACTAGCTTGAGATGAAAATAAAAATAAATATGAAGATGTTGAAGATACACTCACCATAGTGCTTTTCAAAAAATAACTTACCAAAGAAATCAATATGCTTACCAAATTTGAGAAGAGTTCTTGGCAAAAGAAAGTCATGTTCCAAAAAAATATACTAAAGTTTGTTGAAGCTCAAAACTTGACATTGTGAGGGAATCAAAACCGAAAGATATTCTTGTGTAAGTCCCCTGTGGAGTCATCCATGTATCCTTTGGAGTCTCCAGGTCAGTCAAATAAGATATATAAAATAAAATAAAAACTCACCAATGTCATTGTTACCAAGGTTGGCGTCCCCAACAATGATGCCAATTTGTTAGCACAAATTTTTACCCTCCAATCTGAGTTGATAAATCTGTTATGACAGTGGTAAAAACTTGGCTAATTATAGGAGAAATAGCTCTAGATGTCACGGGATAAACCCCTCTCTGTTTGGGATAGGCCTTGCTAGCCTCTGGGGGGAGTACCTAGGCACAATGAAGTTCCTTGTTGGCTGATCTAAGGTTTGATTTCTACGTTAAAACTAAAATATCAACTAGTTTTTTTTTCTTGGACAACGTGTGAAAATAGTCCAAACCAATGAGAAAATTGATCTTATACACTTGGAGGGAACCTGCAGGGTTATCACAATGAAGATAGACTAGAAAAAAGATGAAAGTTGTTCATAATTATTGAAATTAACCATGATAAATAGTTCAGAAAATGACATATCAGATTACAAATTTACCATAAAATCGCCAAGAAAAGAGGTTTGAATGACAAACACACACTTCTTTATTGATAAATATTCCAAGAGAGTTAATGTCACCACACTTGACAATCCTACAACCGATACAATGACTTCTTTGCTCAAAGAGGATCCACTATAATAGAGAAAGAGAGAAGAGAATGAGACAGGCACTATGTTGCTACTGCAAGAATTGACCAAATAAGCCAAGGCAACCCTCCAATATATATCTAGTGAGGGAACACATCCAAATGAATAAGAAGGGTGCATGAGAGGGGTAAAAATAGAGTCTAAATGAGATGACTGAGAGTGAGTTTGAGTTTTGAATGTGTATGAGTGAGGGAATGTCTAGCTAAATGAGTGAGAATAGGGTGAAGTGAGGCACATGGCATGTATGGGAGGAGGTAATTTTAGAAACTCATGTGAACTCTCCTTCCATCATAAATTAATTATCATATTCTCCAATTTTAGGAATATGTGCCCTAGCCTAGTTGGATGCCACATCACTACCACATGTTGACCTCAGAGGCTACCACTAGGCACTGCATGGACAATGACTGGACCTTCTAAATATAGAGTGCTACGAGGGAAACATCTCTATGGCTAGGGTGAACCACAATAGACAAGTATGATTGTATAAATCGACTCAATTCCAACATATGCTATAGAAACTAATGTGCAAGAGAAGTAAGAAATAGGCTTACCTCATCCAAATGTTTGATGATGTCCACCATTGAGCACTTTGACCCAAATATTTATACCTGCAACAAGTTCTCAACAAACAAGCAAGGCAAGCATATAATGATAATATAAAAGGTTAGCACATTAGATAGCATAATCCATCAATATACAAAAAAAACATGACCATGGATCATAACACATATATTTGCAAGATATCAATTGGACGAGAAATGATATTTCTATTAATAAATGATTAGTAGAAGTGAAAACATTACAGACTTCCATGTCAACACGGTTCAGAACCAAGAAACTGAATTCCTTCCAACTGGGCCTCCACAACTTCAATCCTCCACCAAAGGCAAGCTCATATAAGGGAGACAAAGAGGTTCTCCATCAATACGGGAAGAGCTTGGGGGTTGAACACTGTGTTCAGACTTAAAGGACAAAGGGATGCAGACTCAATAATGAAGTAATAATTTCTCCAGAGTAACTTTGCTCTCAAAGTTGAATTCCCTCTTCTTTTCCATAGCTCGGAATTGGCTTCTTTATATCCTTCAAAATGAAACTGAAGGGCCAAGTCTGAACGTTTCTAGCATATGGAAGGACAAGGATCAGATATCTCCTGTCATGACATGGAAACCCAACATTTGATTTTGATTTTCTGACACAAATCCCGATGTACGCGGGCTATAGTGGAGCAACCAACATATACACTTGTTGTATAGCTTTCAAGGTGCATACAAGTGGAAAAATATTTGTTTTTGTCTATGGATTTATCAATCATGGAAAGTAAGTCTGCATGGGGGAATGGAATAAGGCCCTCTCTACAAGATTGCATAGGGTGAGGAAAATCTTGCTATAACATAAAGGCAGCTAAAAATAGAACATGTAAAAATAGAACCTCTAAAAATAGGGTTCTCTAAAAATAGATTCCTAGTTCTATTTTTAGAAACATTGTCCACATACATACTACCAAAAATAGAAATTCATCTGAATACCCTTGAATTTATAGTCATTAATCTCGTCTTTCCACAAGGGATCCGAATATGCCATCAAATCTGTCATGCGAGCCCTGATGCTCAACCTGCTAAAAATAACAATGTAGGTGACATCCTCCAAAAAAGGTCCAAAGGCCTCTTGATGTCTCAAGGATAAATACTGTGCTCTCAGAATTTGAATCTAGGGCCTGAATCACAACCTGCCAAAAATAGCAAGTTCTTGCATGTCGCCCGAAAAAAATATCATCGGGCCTAGAATCATTCAAGGAATCATACTGTATACTCTGAACTGCCCCAAACTATTAGGATACCCACTCAAACCATGCCTCCTAAAAAGTAGCAACACGTGTATGTATACATCTCTCTCTAAAAAATGCATGGAAACCAAGTAGATTGTGACTTTGAACTAAGGAACCATGTACTGATCATGTAC
This sequence comes from Picea glauca, assembly GCA_000966675.3. Classification (NCBI taxonomy): domain Eukaryota; kingdom Viridiplantae; phylum Streptophyta; class Pinopsida; order Pinales; family Pinaceae; genus Picea; species Picea glauca. Next base: position 279,559 of record JZKD02S0520983.1, on the reverse strand, counting down.
CTACCTTATGTGTGAACCATCCTCTTGCTCAACATAAGTGCTAAAACCATGGGAAAATATCAGTATGCCAACCAAAGTGTTGCATGTTGGCTCTTAACCCTCAAGACTTTTAAGGGTGAAAATCTAGGGGTTAACAGAGGTCAAGGCCATTGTTATATTTCTTCAAGAATTCTCTGCAATCTTCACCTTTAAAAGTAAGCATCAACTCCGGCTTCTTTAACATATTGTGAAAAAATTGTGGTAAAAGAGAAATCAAAGAATGATCCTGGAGCTGTATAATTATTTGACTTGGAACATACTTGTTCACACACCATGCAACAAGTTCTTTACAATAAAAAAACTCAGGAACACACCTAGCACAAGCGATTCCAGATGCCCAAATTATGTCTTTCTATGCAGGAGGAGAGGAATAGTATGAATATGTTCTTGACCACTAGAAGTTTTGGTCTTCACGACCAAAGATATTTAAAGTATCACCAAAACAATGTTGTCTAGCTGATGTTGCCATAGGTTGACGAGGTTGTTTCTTTAGCTGGATAATAACCTCAAATAATTCTTTTCAGAGAGATAATGATAATTTAATCCCTTGGAAAATGGATATTTACTGCAATTTAATGAGTAATTCCTCGAGCCTTTCACCATTAATGAAGATATTTTCAGAGCCCGCACAACAATTGTTAGCATTAAACAACACTTAATGCATATTGGAAAAAGCAACAAAATGGTGGGGACGGACTAGAGAAAGTTTTAATATGGATATTTTCATGAACCCACCAACTTGAGAACCCAAGAAACCGTGGTTATGGATGATACAAAATATACTAAGTGTAGAAAAGAGGTCAGTCAGACTTGCATGCAAAATAAATAAAATACTTTGGAGCTCGACACTCACGACAAATTTGATGGTCAAAATGTAGATCACAAAACTTGGGGTGCAAAGTGAAGGTTACGAAACTTGGAGGATGAGGGCTCGAACCCACGAACCCGCACAATTGAAAAATGGCTAATTGTAGCAACGAACTTATGACATGGGAAAGTGGGTGGAGATGAAGGTCTGCCAACCCACCAACCCGTTGTAGAAGAGGGAAAATAAATGGAAAAAATAATTTGGCAAGATAGAATGGGGAAGGAAAAAAAGGAATCACGAAATGATCTCAACGATTATCATCACTACTCCCATCAATTACGATTGTGGAATTGATCATTGATTCCATCACCATAGGTTTTGAATCTATATCCAACTTAGTTCTTCCACACCCTTCTTCAATACCAAACACCAATACAAGAGTATACATATGAATATTACAATATGAAATATCCACTCTCCAAGATTAGGTACAAAGTACAAATGTACAAGATCCCCTACAATATATTAGCATCACACCAACTATCACATATATGGTCAATATCACCACAAATGAACAAGATGTATAAGCAATATTATCCCTAAGGGATAACACTAGGAGCTTCCTCCATCTACAAAAATAATTGAAGTTGAGCAAGATTTCCATTCCTATAAATTCTTGAGTCACAACTCAACCAAAACAATTCAACCAATAATCATCAATTGTCATATAATGAATCATCCCATATGAAGCTTTGAAATCAATAAATAATCATATGGTTATGCATTCCTATCACATGCATCGATACACCCCAAACATTGTCATATACTAGAATACATAAACCACTTATCAAAGGTCCTCTTGAGCATCACACTCATTGAAAATATATCACACATAAGCATTTATGAAGTGTGTCCTCCACCTATCACAAGTAAAAGCAACTAGTGTCCACTGGAATAAATTAACCACCTATCATAGGTCCTCTTGGGAATCAAGGACATTGAAAATAAAGCCATACTAACCATCATTGATGTAGATATACCACCTATCACATGTGAACCACAATAATATTCACTCGAACAAATCAACCACCTATCACAAGTTCTCTTTGGCACTAGATCTAGTGAAAATAAATCCATACCAACCATCAATGGAATATATCTACCACCTATCCCATGTAAAATCTTACTCTCATCACAAGAGAAACTAGGCTTCAATCCATCAAACCCTTCAAGGGTGTAAGTGTTGATCTTGAGCACTCATCTCAAAGACGTCATAGTTTCACCACCTAAAGCCACTTCCAGGTATAATAATTGAAATATATGGCCTTCAAATTGGTAAGAATACAATCTCAATGAAATAATATTTGAAACCATGTTGAAATTTAAAAAATATGACCTTTAATGCAAATTTAGAAATTTCCCCTCAATTACTTGAGGTTTTCCATATCTATTTCTAATGAAAATTTCTCCTTAGGGATGAATCTGAAATATTAATTGACAACATAAATATTTCACTTCTATCCAACCCAATTCATCAAGATTCCTAGGAAATAAATACTAAAAAAGTATACTTCAATACCATGAAGCTACAACCCTTAGGGTGCAATTTCCAAGCATATAACATATTTGAAATGTCTTACTATATTAGATTATGACAACAACACATATGCTTCTTTATTTTATAAATATGTATTAAATCACTTAACAGATTCAACTCTATGTTATGTCAAATCTACATTCATAACTAGGGCTAGAATCTACTCAATCATGAAAACAACATAAGTTGAAAATCAAATTTGCAAGTATAAAAAAATCGTTTATCTAAAAAATTTAATATATACACTTGTCTATCTTATTTCTTCATCATAATCCCTAATATTTTTCTACAACTACTCTGTGAAGAAAAAATTAGCCAAATTTTTAAGTTTCTACAATCATAATTGTTGGAGTGTGCATGAATTTGGAGAAATTTGGAATGCATTTCATTAATATGATACACATATAAATACATGAGCCTGATCTTTCGATTCATATTCCAAGAGGTCTCTTGGATTCTCGATGATCGTTACACTCACTTGACGTGGCACAGACCCCATCCCCTTCCCTTTGGGGCTATGACAACCTCCCGGTCTAGGATCGTTTTCAAACACCTGAGTCAAATTGACTCTTTGGCTCCCTGCTGGAACCCGACAAACTCTATCATAGGTCCTTCTTTCCCCAAAGTGTGGGTCCTTTTCACCTCGTGGCTCTCTTCTTGGCCCTTTGAAGAAAGTTGGTGGTGACACTCGCTCTCCATGCCAGGCCCTTTCTATCACATGACCTCGGGTTGTGTCCCAAGGCTCAACCATAGAAGGCACTTCGGGCTTCAACTCTTTACACAACAACCAACTCTTTACATTCCCAAACACAAATGACACGAGGATCAACGGTCCTCATCCCTCCTTCCGATCAAGGAATACAATCCCTTCGGATTCCAACCTTCGGGAGTCTCTCGATATCCTCCTCATATATTTCACGAAATACTACCTCTTCGAATTGTGTCGATGCTTCCATGCATCCTTTCTAGATCCAATGGTCTAGATTCAAACCACTCTTTGCGACTTTGTGAAGATATTTGTTTTCTCTTTTAAAATGTTCCAGAGTTCCAACTCCCAGATATCTCGATCTTCTGCCACCTGTCTCCTCCCAATGATGGACAATTTCACAATCTTCGATACTTCAACAAGACCTCCGCCTTCTTGCACACTTAGTACAATTTATTTCTGAGACTTAGACTGTCCTCAACCTTTTCTTCACTCCTTGCTCGACTTGAAACCTTTGAGGTTCTCAGTTCCTCTATGTCCTTCAGTGGAATTTTTTTTTCCCTCCTGACAACTTAATGCTCTTCCTCCTGATCTTGTAAGATGAACTTACTGTATCCTTGGTACACTCCTTGCGCTTGACTAAGCCTTTTGACGGCTTCTCCCTTAGCTCTTCCAAAAGTCTTAAGGCATCTCCTTTCCTTTGTCGATGCACTCTTGTAAATCCTTCCTTCCTCAAAGTATTTAACAACCCCAGGGTTCTCTCAATGATTCCAACACTTCAGAATGTGTTGGTCTCGTACGCACTCGTACTTTCTCTATGCCCTCCTGGCAAAGTATTACAGAGTATTCAGTAACTCTATGTTGTGCTTCCTCCCACACAATATTTCTTTCCAAGGTACCCAACCACCTTGAAATTTCCCTCTGATTCTGTGAATTATCCTGGTGTGCCCTCCTAACAACTTCTCTTCTGACTCGAACAAGTTTAGACATGCACTCCTTGCATCATCTTACAGAGTTTCCACCCTCTGTCGCGCACTCCTTACACTTATCCTTGAGAACCAGACTTAATCCAACACACTCACAAATAGAAGATTATATCTTTATCCCTACAGATGATTTCTAACATACATCTACAACATACACGCATACAAATGACATTCATAACCAAATATCCATTACACAAAAATTGTCAAACAGGAAAATCTGTTACTTTCTATTAATAGTGGAATGTCCATTAGAATATGTGAGTCCAGAATACAACTGAGTCTCAACTCTCAACTCTCCTACCTCTATTTTTGATGTCTTTTCTACTGGCAACAATACAAGAGTTTATACAAGAGGGGCTCGATGGGCTTCCCTCCAAGCTAAGCTAGTGGTGTCTAATCACCATTCAAAATGAATGTCTAATGGGCAGATTACAATGATGGAAATTTGATCCGAATCAGATGCAGATCCCTCCTACCTTCAACCACTTAATGACAACCTCATCTACATCTTGTGCGAAGGCACAACTTGGCTCTTCCAACCTGTCAGCATTAATTTCCTTAATCATGCTTTAGATTCTTGAAGGAAAAATGAGAGGGTTGTGCCTCCTTCTTTGAATGTGCACCACTCGTGCTAATAAATTGACATGTGCTGAGGTAGAGCGATGCTCCTGCATCATGAAGTTTCATATTTCTTCACAAGTGATTAATACCATAGCCCTAGTAGATTAGGTTTCCAACATTCCCCCCTTAATCCAAAGGGGTGTATCTGAGTCCAAGAAGAAATATTAAATATGGAAGTGGACGACTGAAATATGAAGTAGACAACTGCCAATGTGTGAATGTGCCCTTTGAATCTGGTGGTTTTGGGATGACCACAAAAAAAATGGCTAGCAGAAACTAATGTCTTCTACTAAATGGTGGTGGTGGTTTAAGTAATACCACAAACCCTGGAACTTGTATTTAAGGCTCAATGGTTCCCGAAACAATTCCCAATTTATCTAGAAGATGATGTCATATTCTAATTGGATGTGCTCTTGAATGTTGGTTTAAATATGACCATAAATTGTTCTCTAGAAGAAGCTCTAATTCTTCTACTAAGTGGAGGTTTAAGGAAAAACACAAACTGTTGTCTAGCAAAAGTTGAAAGTATTCTAAGAAGTGGTGTTTTAAGGAAAACCACAAACCAATATGGTAGTTTTAGATGACCAGAAACCAAATCACGCTTGCTTGTCAAGCTCACTTGTTACTAATCGATTGCTATGACTTATAAACTCGAAGCCTAACTGTCAATCACTGATGTTTTTATACCCTAATGGGGATAATGTGAGAAGACACAAATATTTCCATTGCAAGATGTGTCAATACTCAAGAATAATTCGTCGGTATGAATGATATGTCTTCTTGACTGTTGATGACCATTTCCAAGAAGTCATCTATTTAGAACATCTATTTGAAGGTGATTGTGCTTTCCACAATTCTCACAAGGATAATGATCGAAACATTGATCTGCCATATGGCCAACTCGATGACAATGTTGGCCTTTCAAAATATTATCTTGAATTGGAGCAGGTGAATATGAACTCTCTTGATGAAATCCAACACTTTGGAACTAGATTGGCTCAGTATAATCAGGAATATGAAATTTGACTTCCTTTTCATATATGATACCTATTCTATGCTTATTGTTTATGATTTCTTCCCAAGATTTGATGATTGTCTTGGAAAGAGAAAGTTGATCTTCATCTGCACTTATATCTAAAGTTGGTTCACTGAATTGTTTCTGTATTGGCTGTTGATCTGAATCATCATCAGCATATTCAAAAAGAGGGTTGTTTTGAAAAAGTGACTAGTTCAGAATGTCAAATATGCTCATTCAAGTGCATCATAAAGAATTCGAGTATGAGTTTGAAGCAATTTTACTTTTTCTTGTGAAACTTGCAAACAAGTTATAATAACATATTGCATAGTTTCTTTGTTAGTTGTGATTGTATTTTCCACAAAAGAGAGTATTAGAGTGTTCAATAATTCTAATAATTCATCAATGCAGGCCATTTAGACACTGAATCAGACCTCAATGGTTTCTTGCAACTCCACCCTTTAACAATCAGACTAAAAATGTAAACTTCAGCAAATGAAGGGTGTCGATTTCTACCAAAAATGCACTCATTTACAATTACTTAATTCAATCTTATTTTTATAAAGCACAAGTGAACTTACATTGCTTCAAGTAGTTGTTTTTATGTGTTGTCCACATGCATCGATTTTTTAGCTGATTGGAGGAACTAAATTAAGATATGGTAGTTGTCTAGGAAAAAAACAACAGTATCAAGACAAATAATTTTGTTTGTTTGTCCTCCCAACTCTGCTTAGACTCTGCCTCACACCCACAATAGGAAGGATAGAGGTGGAGTATCATGGGTTTATTTTCTTTGGAAACATAGAGGATTTGGTAGATATATGTGCAGCTTGACATACTACTTGCACCAAGGCTCTTTGGCCATGCATGAAAATGGAAACACATAATACTAATGGTCATGAATAGTCATGAATATATATCAGTCACACAGATTAATTCATTCTTGACTATTGACACATCTTGTAGTGGCAATATTTGTGTCTTATCACCTTGTTTTTAACAGGGGGAACAACATCAATGATTCACTATCAGGATTCAAGTTTCAAAGTCCTATCAATTGAGTAGTAACAAGTGAGTGTGATTTGGTTTGTGGTCATCCAAAACCGCGGGATTGGTTTCTGGTTTTGGATGACCACAAAGAAAATCACGCTTGCTTGTTACTACTCGATTGATAGGACTTCAAAACTTGAAGCCTGATAAACATGGAATGCATTTCATTAATATGATACACATATAAATACATGAGTTTGACCTTTGGATTCATCTTCCAAGAGGTTTCTTGGACTCCCGATGACCATTACACTCACTTGACATTTCACATTCCTTTACAAGTGACTAATACCATAACCCTAGTGGATTAGGTTTCCAACAATAACTATTCAAGCATGTATCTTAACTATGGATATAAATATACTAAGCAATAAATATTCAAGCCCATATCTTAATTATGACTATACAAATACTTATATTCATTATGGATATATATATATATATATATACTTAGGAAGTGGTTATTATTGTTGGAAGATTGGTTGTTGTCATTGATGTCAACCCTAGTCATGGGTTTTGGACTGCAAGATTGATGAAGATATTTGGACATGAAGGAAAATGCACGTGCAGATACAACACCCATGGATGGATAGTATACATCATGTTGTTTCCGGTGATATGTGGCACGTCACGTGGATCCTCATGGTTGAGGAGAAATGAATTTTTGAAGATGACAAAGTGAA
>JZKD02S0520983.1:226887-238392 GCA_000966675.3 Picea glauca | reverse complement strand
TGAGTAAGAGTTCCTGCAAGGAGTGCGGTGAAGAGTCCGCAAGGAGTGCGTTGACAGAATTCAGAGTTTACCTCTGAAATCTCAGGAGGGATACCATTGTTCTCATTTCAACTAAGGTGCAAGACAAGCACAGAAGCCATGGAAGGTGTGTGTAGGTTGATCGAGACCTTAGAACCTATAGACTAAGGTTGAGAGATTGAAGGATTGTTGTTGCAAAGTTGCACAGAGTCAAGAGATTCAAATATTTAGGAATATTTGAAGAAGTGTCGCAAGGAGTGCGTGCAAAAGTCTTTTAGGAGACTTGAGTTTGTGAAAGGAAGCTTAAGGAGGGTTAAGGCCTTTGAATCATTCAAAATAAAGGTAGGAAGCGCCAGTAGTTGTGCAGAGGCTAAATACCAGAGAAGGATTGCAGGTTTGATTTGAGCAGAAGGTTCTTTGAGGTGGGATTGAACGGTCTAAATTCTCAAAAGAGAACTCCCGAAATAGCGAGGACCGAAGGATCCGCAGAAGTTGCAGGGGAGTTAAGTGTCAGACAAATCCACCTTCGAAAGGTAGAGTCAACGTGGACCATCTATTGTGATCTGTTCAGGTCGTCAGATCATTTCGGGAATTCAGAGTTCGGGACTCCGAAGTGTAAGCCAAAACCTTGGTTGATCATGTTCCCGAAACGTGAAAGGGGGCTTCATGTGCGAAGTCAAAGAGTGACGAGTTCGGAATTTTGGGAGTCTTGAGGATGGTTGATCGGGACTCAATAGGGAGGAAAGTTCGAAATCAGAGGTCACGACAGAGTATTTGTCGGTATTTCGGGATTCGGGTTTTCGACATTCCCGTTGACAAGGGGCAGAACACTCTACGTTAGAACCTCCGAAATCGCGAAATGCGAAGAAATTTCGAAAGTGAGTTCTGGAATTTTGACAAATCAAGGTTCGGGAATTCAGGGATCGTGATGACATAAGGTTAGGGTCGAGATTTTTGAACTCCCGGTACCCGGAAGCCCAAAAATAAAGGAGGCTATCGAAGGGTGGTTCAAGTTCCGAAAATCGAAAAAGGTGACAGGTGGCAGGAGTCCACGTCAGGAGTATAGTATAGCTCGAGGGGACAGTTGGAAAGTCAGGAAACCTCGTGACAGGAATTACGAAGTCCTGAGAAAGGAGACCATTTCAACATTTCAGAATTTTGGGTTCCGAAAGGTATAGGAGACAGAGAGTTCGAGGATAAGCCTTACAAACTCTCGGTACGCGAAATCGCGCTAACCATTGGATCAAGGGGAAGAACCATAGCCGTTGATTTTCCTTGGAAGAGGAACACTAGTGTTTCGGTGTTTCGGGATTTGACATATCGGGAATCCTGTTGACAGGGTGACGAGACATAGTGCCAAGGAAATCCTGAAGTCACGAAGTGTGGTAGGACTTAGGGTGGACTTTTCGGGTTTCACAACCCTGGGAGTCTAGAGACAGAGTTGTGTGTCATTGCAACTCCTGAAATCACAAAGAACAAAAAATTGAAATCAGTGGCAAGGTGAGTCGTGAGTTTGGAATTTCGGGTTTTGGAAGTTGAAGAGGTAAGGCACCCAACAACAGGATTCGCAGAATCGCGAAATCCAGTATCCCGAAAAGAAAAAGGGAAAAGTCCCAAAGTTTGTTGGGGTTTGATCGTGGGGTTTATGCCGGTGAATGATCACGTGGGAATAACTCAGGAGGGCCTGTGAATTACACTCAGAGAGGGTGAGTAAATAATTTCCCGAGAGGAATTAGGAGAGTCAGTCAAACTCTAAAGGGCCGAATTTGAAAGATCTTGTGCGGACTCTAGCCTGAGGGTTTAGGGGTTTGCGTCACCTTTGTGCTATGGGTCTTTCTTCAAGGGATGACATCAATGACAACCAACCTTAATCAACAAGGGAGAGGTGTGGAAGAATCCCTGTCACACCTTACTAGCACTCTCGTCCTGGCCTAAACACATGGTTAACGATTACCTCATTCGAGGTCCATGATTTCGTGAGGGCAGATTGAGACAGTCTTCCACGAGGAATTCTAAGGGGCATGCAATAAGGCAGAATCATTATTCCTTATAAAACCCTTAGTCTCTCACAAGGTCGACCAAGTGGAGTGTTGAATCCAAGTGTCAGACAAACTTCCAAACTAGTTAAAGGGGAGTGACACCCTTGGAGCACGAAAATGAAACTTGAAGGGCACGTCGTGCAAACAAAATATGAGTCAATAAAAATCTAAAAGGTCTAAAAAATAAAAATAAAATACTTAGACTTTGATAGAAAAGAGCATGCAACTGATTATTAAATTAAAAACAAGAAATTACAAAGAGTCTAAGTCTAAAAGAGGTTTGTTTTAGTAAAACACAAAAAAATGAATAAAATGATCTAGACTAATAAGCTAAGTAAATGAAGTAAAAATAATAAAAGTGGGTAGATGCACATGTGTGCATGAAAATAATAAAAGAGATTTTTAAATAAAAAGAAATTAAAACATGATAGAATAAGTGGTCCACATAAAGTAGCATCTTGAGTTAATCTACCACTAATCCTAACTAAAAGAAGACTCTTAATCCAACTCAAACTAAAATCTAGTTAGGGGACACAAAATAAATGAAGAATTGAGGAACTAAGGAACAACTAAGAGGAAAAATAAGAACACATTGGGGAATGTGAGGGAAATTGTCTAATTAAATAAAGTAAAAAGAGAAATTAAGTGTGCAACTTGGGGAGAGTGTGACACATGTAGTGGGTGAATAATCCTTTAATTAAATTATTAAAAATTAATTGTTTGTGCATGAGAACATGTGTCATTGAAAGATTATCTAATAAAGAATTGGAGAGGAAGGGAGAGGGATCTCACTTGAAAATATTGTTATGTGGTCAAAAAAATTCTGAATTAATTTACTTGTCGAGAGTTGAGTTCCAAGACTTGTAAATAGTGGAAGCTCTTCCTTGCGAGGCACGTTTTGGTGTTGTTGTTTTCTGGTTTACTGTGTGTGGCACCTTTGTAGCTTGGGGGGCTAAGGGGGAAGAAGAGTACCCTTAGCGTTGGCTGGGAGGTATCGATGAAGTTCTTAGATTGACAAGCGAAAGAATGATTGTTTCTCAAGACTTCGAATTGTAGATCAACATCAACATCGATTGTTGAATTCTTGAATATGTAAACGATTATTTATGGATTGAATGAATTTAAACAATGAAGTCACAAATTATGTAAACTTGTGAGTGTGCTTGTAAACTTCCTTCTTTTATCTGATGGATGAGTTGCTCTTGAAAAGTCTGATGCCTATTCTTATAGTTAGTTGAAGAGAAATTTCATGATTGGTGCGGTCAAGTAAATTTTATATCGTTGAAACTGTTTTAGCTGAGTATTGTAAGTTGATAACTAGTATATCTTTAATGATTAAGGATTTCTAATCTTAATAATGGGTTGGGACAAGTCTTATAATCAACTCTGATAAGTTAATCGTCCACCTATATTGTGTCAATTCGATTGTTCATGAATGTAGTCATGATTCTTATTGAAAACTCTGCTTAACGATTATTTAGTTCATAATTCAGAGAAAATATGTATATTTCGTTGATTTGCAGGTAATAAAATTTCTCAAGGTTTAGTATAACACTACCTCAAAATTCGTTTTGGTAAATTGCAATATGTATCAAAAATTTGCAATACCTACTGTAGATGTAGATGTTTGCTCTTCTGGTGTATGAATCATATCGTATAATTCCATTTCTATGTTTATAGAGTGTCCCTTGGCTGGAGTTGCTTATGAGTCGTTGTAATAACGATTCTTAGTTGCGTTAAAAAGAAACTCTAATTTTCCGAATATATTATGTTAAACTAGTTTTGGAGTAGGGTATGTATAAACAAAGGAGTCTCATACACCAATTAGGTGTCTAGTTTAACCATAAACTTAAAAACAATAATAATAATAAAATATTTATTATTTGGTTTTTAAGATAATAATAATGAGATATGAAATCTTCAGATTTAAGGAACAGAACCTCTGTCATGTGTCTTTAGTCCATCTCTTCTGTATGATAATAATGAGATATAAAGTCTTCAGATTTAAGGAACATAACCTTTGTCCCTGTGTCTGTAGTCCATCTCTTCTGTAAGTCTGTATAAGTTCCCTGTTGAGTCTACGGCGCTTGGCGCAACATCAGATCGGTCCTTTGCTCATGGTATCAGAGCCAGCGTGATTCTTTTGTATGTGTTTTCTACAGTTTTCATAATACAAAGTTTCAGTTTCTCCAAGTTTACTTAGTTCGGCTTCTTCTGCAAGTTTACTGTAGTTCAAAACGCTTGCTTAGTTTCGGTGCGCGCTCTGTCTTGTTCTTCACTTTTGGTTTGGTAATCCATCTTGCCAACTCGTCTTGCCTGGAAAAGAAAATTTGGACTCGCTCTGGTCCAGAATTAAGTTAATTGCAATTATTCTGCATATAATCACTTGCACAAATTTAATCGATCAAAAAACAAGTTGATTGTTATCCTGTCGCTGTCGACCCATGTCTCCATCTGTCTTAAATCGGTGTGAAGAATCATTCTGATGATTCTGTTAGATTTTACCCTACTTTCATAAAACCCTTTGATTCAATTGTTTTTGGTTTTCCTTTTTCTGTTAGATTGTTGGTCCTTGCGCTTAAAATATTTAGGCTAATGCATAAAATTGCATAGTCTTAGTTATTGAAAAATAAACGAAATTCTTTGTATTGGATATTTTTATGTTGATAGAAATAATGAATTTTGGCAATTTTAATATTGGTGAATAAATAATAAGGGTGTTACAATTACTTAAATAATAATACATTAGCAAATTTGAACTGTTTAATTTGAGCAACAATATATTCAAATTAGTAAGTGATTGATGGAACTTGATTAGATGTGTATGTTGTGGGTTCTTTTTTTTCCATGGTTTGAACAAAAAAAAATTAGCCCATGATTGTCATGATTGAATTTAAAGTTATTGATCTATCTCTTTTAGGCGTTCATACGAGGGTTTGTTATATATGGTATCAGAGCGGGTTCAACCCTGTGATATCGGACTGTTATGCTTTCCACTATATTATTTTAATAGTTAAATATGTATTGCTAATAAAATTTTGAAATTTGTTCACGACAGGTATCATGATTAGAGGATGCAGGATGAGTAGACGATGTGGTGTGGGAGGAAGAGGTACGCTTCCTCCGAGAGCATCCATGCACGAGGGATCGGCTCCACTTGGAGAGGAGAAGATTGTTGAGCAGGAGTAGGTTGATGTGGGAGATGTGGTAGGTATGATGAGATCCTTCCAAAGGATGTCAGAGGCGTTGATAAACCGCCTGGATCGAGATGAGGGAAGAGAGTCTGTTCCCAATGAGGATTCGCAGTGCACTCTAGTAGGTAGTAGTAGTATACACAGAGAACTCGAGAAAGTGAAATTTCTCGAGTTTTGGGGTGGCACGGACGAATTAGCCACCGATGCATGGTTGGAGAACATGGTGACGTGCTTTTCACTACGTGATTACACCTCCAACATGAAATTTCACATGGCGGTATTTCAACTAAAAGGGAGTGCTCTTCTTTGGTGGAAGACAATCTTACCTCAACAAACATGTTCGTTGAAGATGTGTCATGGGAATTGTTCAAGGAACGATTCTGGGAGAGGTACTTTTCCGATGAATTCATTGAGTTCCATCTCAATGAGTTCAGCGCCTTACGACAAGGTAGTTGTATGGTACCAGAGTATGATGCCAAGTACATGAAGCTACTTAGATATGCTCCACATCTGAACACTTAGAAATTAAAGGTTAAAAAGTTTGTGTTCGGCCTCAACTTCATTCGTGCGAAAGTGAGGATCTTGATGCCTCAGATGTTGCACGATGCAGCTCAGACGACCCTCATTGTTGAGGAAGAGCTGAATAGTGGGGGTCAGGGAAGGACTCCTTCCAGAAAGACAAGACAGGTGCCACCAAGAGAGCAGTAGCATCGAACACCAGCTAGACATACTTATGGGCATTGTGATACACCCAGAGGAACTGTATTCTCAACACCACGACGATAGATTCCACAGCAGAGGACTCCTTACAGAGCACCACAACAGCAGTAGCAACAATGTTGTCCACAAAAACAACAACAGTTTAGACCTGGTCCGTAGAACAGAGAAATACAACAGACTCCACTACTACATATGGGTGGATTATTCCACGAAATTTTTCCATGTTTCCATTATTTTCATTTTTTTAAATTGGGCGGGATTTTCATCACTATTTCCATGAAAGTTCATTTCTATAGCGACGATTATTGCCTACCTCAAAAAACATCTTCTAACACACGTGGCTTGCAACGACTAGTTGACTTTTTGCGGGTCAACTCAGGAATTTTCGTCGCTATATTGACAATAGTCGATCTATATATACCTGACTTTAAGAGACTTTGAGACACATTTTCTATAGTTGTGACACTGTTCGTGGCTTTTGTTTGAGCTGTTTATTTTTTCCGTCACCCACTGGTTGAACAAATCCAATTCTCGATCTACATAGCTCGGATTTTGAACTTGCAAGGCTAGTATGTTTTTTTATTTATTACAGTAGGTTAGAGTAGTGTGATTCAATACACACTACTCTAAAGTACAAATTGAAGCATATTGATCTTAATAGTTAATCGATAATAATAAAAAAAAGCATGTTGAAATGTCTTAGAAAAATTAATTGTGAGGATTGTAGGTCACTATAAATAAACATATCATAATCGAAAGGAATAGCTAAAATATCATGAAGGAGTAGCTAAAATATAAAAATTTGGCAACTTACTGTTTGGTATGGTGTAGGTAAGACAATTACTTGTCAGTACAAGGATTTGTCACTATTAATGAAAATGACAGGAAGCTTACTCGATTAAGAGCGGCATTAGAGGCAAGGGGTGATGGAAAATGTTATTGCCCTTGCTATGATTGCAAGGGCTTGCAAAGAAGAATACTTTTAATAACAACAATTGAAAGACATTGTAAGGAGAAGGGGCACGCCGAAGGGGGTTATGAATATCGTCCCTTGGCAAGAGGATTCAATATTTAATGTATTCTCTGTAATAGTCATCATGTCATGAATTTTAGTAATATTTCTTATCATTTTTTTTATATTTTCCATACATACTAACTTTTCTACATTGTTTTTAAATATATATATGATGCCCCCAAAATGTCGACCTCCAGAGAGTTATTTGCCAAGTGCTAGCATAAATACTTCTTTACAGGGTGATGAACTTCAAGATCAGAATATTGAAGTTGTTGATCAAGTTATTAATGATGATATGGATGGAGATAACGTTAGTGATACAAATCAGGAAGATGAGATACATATATTTATCCAAGACATATTTTATCCAATGGATGAGGACAACCAGGATGATATTCATGATGTTGATCCTCTACTTGAGAAGTCACGTCAACCTCTTTATGAAGGTTCAACAACAAATCTTCTATTTTCTATATTGTTGTTGGTGAAATTGAAGGTTTTGAATGGTTTATTAAACACATGCCTCACACAGATACTAAGGTATTTAATTTTTTAATTATTTATGCCTGCATGTTCACAAATACTTAAAAGGTTCAATTTTTTTCTATATTGCTGTTGTTTTCTAATTTGTAAAGTATGGATGCGATATTGATGATTAATATTATATACATTGACTTATTGTTTTGAATTTTGTATATTGTTAGGTGAATTTCTATTACCGACATCAAATATTTTTCCACGCACATATTGAGAAATATCCATGATTATGAAAGAAATTGGAATGAAGTATCAAGCTATTGATGCATGTCATAATGATCATATCATATACTATGGACAATATGCATTATAAAATGAATGCCCACAATGTCAAATAAGTAGATATCGAACCGATAAAGAATCAAAGAAGGTGCCTCGCAAAGTTCTTCGTTATATTCCAATAATTCCACGTTTCTAGCAGTTGTTCAAGTGCCAAAGTATAACACAATTTATGGATTTCCATGCAAACAATAGAAGTCGAGACGATGTTCTTCGAATGCCTGCAGATGGTTCTACATTGAATTACATCGAAGAAAAGTGGCCAATTTTTAAAGAAGAACCTCGTAATGTTAGACTTTTGTTGGCAGTTGATGGTGTCAATCCATTTGGAGAGCTTTGTTCTACGTACTCAGTGTGGCATTCTTTTGTTATAAACAATAACCTTCCTCCTTGGATGTCAATCAAGAGAGAGAACATAATGTTGGTAATGATTGTTCCAGGTATTTAATTATATTTTATTTGCTTTAAAGTATGACAAAATATTTCATTTCTTTGTTTCGTGCATGATAATTATGTCTTTTATATATAACGACATCTAGATAAGTATACTTGATAATGCAGTATGTTGAACCAATTAGGTAAGTACCAGGTTAAAGACATGAACGTATATATTGAGCCTCTTATCGATGAGTTGTTGAAGTTATGGGTTGGCATCACTATGTAAGACATCTCTAGACCAATAGGGAAAAAATGATTTCAATTCCATGGAATACTATCATGGACAATTCATGATGCTCCCGAGTTAACACATTTTTGTGGTATATTGTTACTTTCTTTTGTGATTTAATATTATATATATTTATTGAAAATAGCATGCATTATTTTAAATTGTAACTCTAATTAACTACATTAATTCATATATCTTGTAGGTCTTCAAACAAAGGGTAAATTTGCATGCCCAGTTTGGGGTCCCAGAATAAAATCCCGTTGTTCAAGGAGTTTAAGAAAGGAAGTGTTTGATGAGTATAGGCACTTTCTGCCTAAGAACCATAGTTATCGAACTACAAACAAAGCAAAATTCAAGGGTAAAGAAGAGAATGGAAAAAACCACAAAGAATGACACCTCGCCTATGGAAGTTGGAATATATTAGAAATCATCAAGGTATGAAAATTATTTATGTATGACATATTATATAAATATTTGGTTAATTTTATTAGTATTAATTTCATTTTGTTTGATTAATTAGTGTTAATTTCAATTTGTTGATGTTTCATGAATGTCGTTAAGGCACAAATGGGCTTCCACGAGGAATGAAAAGTTACCCAATACAATTCAGTAGGTTGCCATACTACGAGAACCTACAAATAGTTCATCTATTTGATACAATGCATATTAGGAAGAACATCACATAATTGTTATAGCGAATATTAGATGGAAGAACTGACAAAGAGAGAATTTTAAAGATTTGTTGTGAGAACCAGGAAGCTAATCACACATTCCAGAGTGTTATTATTAATTCTAATGGTGATGGTCATGAACATAATACTAGTCTTCCTTGGTTATTGACAGAGCAACGAAGCAATGTTATAAAAGAGGTCATTCGAAAAATTAGGTTTCCGACGGGGTTTTTGTCGAACATACAAAATATCTTAATGAAAAAAGGTGATTTTGGTGGGATTAAAACACATGATTGGCCTACATTCATTAAGCTAATTGGTAGGTTATAATATATTTCCTTATTGGTACGCATTTTTTGGAAACAAATGATAATTATTTGTTTTTTGTTATAGTATGTTCTACCTTTATCTCTCCCAGACAACAACATAAAACAAATTATTTATGTACTTGGCAAATACATGAGGTAAGTAATGTTTTATATGGAAAATGTACTTCTTATGTGATTTGTAGTGGAACTTATTGGCATATTATGTTTTATCTGCAAATTCATGTATGCCTTGATATTATTTTATTGCATTGACATTTGTAGGTGGATTTCATCAAAAGAAATCCATAAAGAAGATATAAGGTATTGGAAGAGAGAAATTCCCCGACTAATGTGTAAAATGCAATAGTATCTACCTCCAGCTTTTTTCAAAGCACAAAAACACTACCTCACACACCAAGTTGAGGAGATTGAATTATGTGGACCAATACACACAAGGTTGATGTGGATGGTGGAGAGGCAGTTTAAGTCATTGAAGGCTTTTGTTAGACAAAGAGCAGATCCTGAGGGTTCTATGGTTGAGGGATATATGGTATATCAATGCATGGTGTATATTAGTCAATATCTACCTAAATTAGCATAAAATATGAATGTGCCTCGCATTTGGCATCTCGAATCCATCAACAAATTTGAAGGGGAGGTCCTATTGGGGAAAGGTAAAATAAGGACTATGAAAGGTAATTATTAGATGTTGACATAGATTTAATATATTACACATTTATTTTATCTTACTAATGTTTTACATTTTTATTCATGCATATTGAACTATATTAAACTATTCATTTATTAACAATAGCTAATAATGATATTAAATTGTTATTTTATCATATAGTTGCTCAAGAGTGGGATGCTTTACATTTATACATTGCAAACAACCTTGATTGGATGGAGCATTGGATAGAATATATTGAAGAATACTTCGGTAGGTTATCATGGGAAGGGGTGAGTAATATGATTAAAACAACGCATCATCATTGAGATCAATTTCCTGATCTTACATCAACTAGGGAAGTTTATTTAGCCTTTGGTTTAAAAGATAAACAGACAAGTAAATTGTTTACCCACATTTTCCTAGTTATTTCCCAATTTTTCAATGTATTTGGTTTGTTTAATTTTTGAAAAATATATTTACTAAGTCCTATATGAGGTTTATTAATTGGAAATGTATTTTTTACTTGTTGTCCATGTTGCAGTTGAAACTCACAAGGCTATGTGGTGTAATGGTCATAAATTTTGTATCAAAATGTTGGATGATAAGATGAAAACCTCGGATTGTGGGATAGCTGCAGTGTTTAAGGTCACCAACATTTCCTCTAGAAGTGACAGAAATACAGAAGAAACTAAGAATAGTTACTATGGGGATTTGGATGATATAATTGAGTGTGATTTTAATTCCTTTAAAATAGTTTTGTTTGAGGTGAAATGGTATAGGCTACAGATGCATGAATATGATCCTGAAAGAACTGTTATTGAGCATGATAATGAATTTACCATGGTTAATATAAAGGAAATTTTAACCAGGTACAGAGCCTTATGTTCTTCCAATTCAATGTGAGAAAGTATTTTACTCAAAGGTACCTAGTAAAGCAGGTTGGTCATACGTTGTTAGATATGATCCAAGAGGAAGAACAATAAAGTATAATCATGTAGCCGAGGATGAATATAATAATGAAGAAGAAGATCATGATTATGCAGATCAGGAGTAGGTGGTTGTAGTTGATGTGTCAGACGAAGAAGCTGAAGAAGTTGATCATCCAAATGTAGGAGACGACGATCTCATTGACGATATCGATAACTATATTAGCAAAAATGACATTGATGATGATGTTTATGTGAATGATCCTTTCACTAATATCGATTCTAAACTAGATCTTGATACAGATGTTGAGTTGGATGAAGAAGAAGATGAATGATATTTAATTGTTGAAAAGAAGAGGTATGTGTTTAT
This sequence comes from Picea glauca, assembly GCA_000966675.3. NCBI lineage: Eukaryota > Viridiplantae > Streptophyta > Pinopsida > Pinales > Pinaceae > Picea > Picea glauca. The sequence continues at coordinate 226,978 of JZKD02S0520983.1, read as the reverse complement.
ATCTTTTATATGTTTTTATTTTGTATAATAGAGTATATGTTACATGTTCTTTATAATTTCAAATTAGGTATGGGGAAATTGAGAGTGATGT
>JZKD02S0520983.1:211393-226800 GCA_000966675.3 Picea glauca | reverse complement strand
AGTAGCTCTATGCGACTGCGCCTAATCATGTACTACTTGGAACCATTAAGGCATGATAGTAAGTGGCTTAGGATTAGAGTTAGAACACTTGAGGCCTACTTAATAATTGGACAAGGAAGTATGGCTTCAAAGAAGGAGAAATCAAAGAAGTTTAATATAACAATGTATGCACCTTGTCACCCATGCTGTTTTGTGTAGCTCGTCCTCATTTCGTTTTATTTTTCTTGGTCAAATTTTAAAGGAAACAATTATTAAAATAAAGTGTACTAGGGATAGAGTACATGATGGGAAACAATGACTTGTGAATGGGGCCAATGTTGAATTTTGTTCAAAATGTTTATGTATGCACTGAAATTTGACATGGATATATTGTTTGTATGCCTTGAGGATATGGGAGGGTTTCCAAACTCAAACATCACTCACACACCCAACAAAATCCAACTTGTTCCTTAGGCACAATTGTATGTACACTGTATAAGTCGTAATTCCTTACTCTTTTTGTGATGAAATTTCCACATGAAGGATTCATTGTCACCATCAATCAATGCTCATATTATGATACACAACCACATTTGACCGAAGATAATGTATCACCTTTAGTGGATCATACATATATAGTCTATCCCTACTAGTTAGTTGGAAAAACATCCTTAACAATTGAATTATGTGGCCACTTCCACCATTTTTTTAATATCAACTCCCATAAATAATGATCCTTTGACTCATTTTCATGACTTAGGGAGATGATTAAAACTTGAAATTTATCCTTAATGGTAACAAATCCAATTTCACCCCCTATGTGAAAAAGTGTCACGTCCTACTTCTTCAACCATGATATTTCGTAAAGATGATACATTATTAGAGGCCACAACCTTTTTATATAGTCCTTAGGATAACCTCCATAATGGATCTCCTATTGAATTTCACCCTAGGCCTATCTACTCCACTACTATCATTCCCTTATACTCTATCCCTTTGGAAATATTGATCATTTTGATTCAACTCTACCAACAACACCTCTGACTTGAAGAAGATACCTTGGATTAAATTTCCATACTTAAGATTATTTATGTTTCCATCGAACGAGATGTTGTCAAACTATTTCATGTTGACATGAAGCATCTAATATGACTTTCCAGTTTTTGTTTTAGGTGTAGGAAAGTGACCTTGTGACCTTTGCTCCCAATAACCACATCCTCCTCATTGAAAAATTTAAGAATGTATCTACCCATATGTGAAATGTTAGAATGTCTTACTTCCCATGTCAAAATAGAGTTGCAAGAAAATTTAAATCATCTCTAGATACAATCATCCTAATACTATGTAAGAGTTGAAACCACCTTCTTCCTTCCTTCCCAAACTATTTGAATTAGTGCAAAAGAACCACCAATCCTAAAATCACTTGAAGCAACATTCACATCATTGATGGTGAAAAGTTTTTTTATTTTGGATCTAAATTTTCCTTTAACAATTATGTATAAGGTAAATCTTTTTCAAGGTTCTTCACCAATAATTGAACTCACTATTTGCTTTCCTGACATGCTTCCTCTATGAACAATTATATTAGTTTATATGAGGCCTTTGCCTTTTTTAGGAAAGGAAAAGATGCTCCATGGAACCATTAATGACAAAGCATGGTCCACCACATTTTTAGAGCATAAAAACCTCTAAGCACTCAAGTTTCTATATGACTAATTTTGGAAGAAAAAAGAAACCAATAACGTACATGATAAATGTGTCTTTCTTGAATATTTTTTCTATAGCCATTATTTTACTAACAAAATGCATGTCTCTAAATAATGAACTATTAAGTTTTTGTTAAAAATTTAATAGACACCAAACCTACATAGAAGACTGGGAAACATTTATATCGAAGAAAATTACTCTATATATAGTGATACTAAAATTTCTCATGCATTGTTGGGGATGATTCAACCAATCCAATTTCCCCTCCACTCTAGTCAACCAATTTTTCTATTTCAAATCACTCACCACTACCTGCGCTACAACATAATAATTATCTAAGAATTATAAAGTACCTTCAACTAAAACTTATAATAGATAAATATAAATAAGATAGTCATCTATAAAATGGTTCTTGATCACCTTACCACTTCTTGGAATATTAATACAACATATTCAACGTTGATCTTGGACAAGCTCTAGAAGATAACCAAGTGCATCAAAAACAAAAAAAAATAAACTTAAAGGGGGGAAGTGAGTAGCATTTCCTTATATATTTGTGCAAGATAATTACATCACATAAGACATCATTAACCAACACAAAAGAAAATGCATTGTGAAAAATGGCTTCCACCATCTAAATTAAAGAAATCATACTCCAAATCAGGTTATGATAACATATAAAATATGGGGAATCGATCTACCCTATCATAAACCTAGTCAAATTTAATATTAGAGCAATGCTTTTTCCAAATCCATTTTCACATTCAACAAATATTTAATGGGTTTTCAACATGGTGTCACGAATTGGCCTAACTTGGATGATTTTTTTTTTTAGGTCTAACAATTTGACAAGAAACACACTTCTTTCTTAAAGTTACAAATTTATCTAATATATTATAAGACATAGTGGTCATGAGAGGTAAACTAAGTCAATAAAAACTAGGGTTTTTTCTCGTACACACTAGGGTTTGAATTCTTAAAAAAATACATGTTTTCCCCTCATGGGAGAACATACACTCATAAGGGTGATGTTGATTAGGAAAAATCATAAAGGTTGTTTTCTTAGCATGGGTGGTCACACACCCTTATAATAAGTGTATGGAAGCACATGCCTCACAATAGGTAGCTAGTGCTCACCACTTAGATAAGGGTTAGAGACACATCAAGAAATATAATAGGGCACCATGAGGTAATAATATCTCTATTATATTATCTCTCATGAATGTGATTTATCAAACCTTGACTTTGGAATCCATCAAGTTTGTCAGTGTGCTTAGATGGTTGCTATTATAATGCCTTAACAATAGGGATGGATATAAAGGCCTTGATAATGGTTGGGGAGGCCCATAAGACCTATATGAATATTTTAGGGACCAATGACCATGCACAATGCTACAAACCACAAAAAATTCCCTCTATAGGAGGTCAGTATCCTTAGAGTGGGATATGGGTGCCATTAGAATGGTATCTTAGTATTGGAAATGTAATGATCTTGGTGCAAGAAATAGTACAATTAGACATGATAGTACATAGATAATTACCTTGGAGAAACCCTATGGGAAAAATCCAACTAGAAGAAGATGATTCATTTGTTAACTCAATATGTAATCAGTTACAATTACCAAGGCTCTCATGGAGATTTTAAGAACATATTTTCCAGAAGTTTTATCTTCTCTCAACAATGTCCATTGATTATTGAGAATCATTGCCACCTAGTTGATTAACAACTTGGAGGAATGAATCCACTCTTTTCTTGAAATATCAAATTCTTATTTCACATAGAAGGAAACGTGAATGCTATCCACATATTCTAGAATTGCTTCATCACTGCCTACTCGAATCTTCCCTTCTTCTTAATCTTAGGCTATACTTTCCATTATAAAACTACAAATAAATCCATTTGCAAAGGGTGCTCCTCAAGTGATTATGTGATTATAGTGTGGAATCTAACAATAGATTGCATCTCCTCTCCCTTTTCCAAAAAATCTACACTTCTTAAGAAGTGGCTCCCTTGATCTATACTATGACCAAAAATCTATTTTCTTCATTCAATTTGGTATCTTGGATTTATCTTTGACTCTAGATAAAAAAAAATCTCTTTGTCTTTATGCATAGAAGTTATAATTCCTTTCTTTGTATGGAAGGTCAACTCCTTCTTCTATCCACTATAAAATGGGTAATATCTCTCTAACACCAATCTTTAATGTCAACCTCCTTTATTATCATCTGCTCCTATATTTGTACCCATCAACCCTTAGGAAGGATAATTGACAGGCCAAGAATAATTAGTTACACATAATGTAATTGCTTACCTTCACGGAGTCATCAATAGGGTGTTTACAATGTCTATCAATGTAGTTTTCCCCCACATACGTAAGGATAATCAATAAATAAGGTTCAATTACAAGATATTGTAACTACAAGGACTCGAGTGGAGTCATCGATTTGTGGGGTTTTAGTGTTCCCAATGAATGGATGTGTTGTTGTTGACATGGAATGAGACAACACATGTACCTTCTTAATTTTCTTCCTTCACTTGATGTGGGCCTGGTCATTTCTAGCCTTGAATTGAAAGTTACCCCTAGTCTTAGGCATCACCTTTCATGACACTTGTCACCAAATGATTAAATCACAAGGTTGGAGGCATATGGGAACTGTGATGAGGATTTATAACCCTATAATAACAAGAGACATTAATTTAACTTTGACTAGATTGAAAGGTGAGTGCAATTGAAAATACTAACAAACCAAAACTAAAAGGGATCAATACACAGACTAACAATGAGAGGTGATCTCGGGGTGTGTAGGAAGAGGCCTAGCACCTTCAAAATGATCATTCTCCTCCAACTATCCACATCTACGTATAATTATAAATCCTCATCCCTCCTTGAGTCCAATGACCCCATGATTCTAGTGTGGACATGCTTGATGTGGAAGTTTACACATTTCAACTTCCTCCAAGTGTCCAATCCCACTTCTCTATGACTCCTATCAAAATTTCAATGAATTTCAAGGTATAAGGAATAGGGTTATGTAAGGGACTTAACACCCACATGGATGTGATTCATCCGATCTCTCTACATAAGAAAATAGTCACAGTCATGTGGTTTGACAACCCAAAATGTAGGCCTGAATGTGCATGTTGTCAATCGAGTGGATTTACTCAAGAAAGAGTCGTCTCTCAAGACAGTGCTATCATTTAATGATCATCGTCTCTGGTGATTGTTTTTATCCTTTTAGAGGGAAATCCTTTGGTGTATGGATCTTGGGCTTGAATCCCTTCCATCAACACATCAATTATTCCAATGATCTCCTTGATAGCTCTGCAAGGTCTTGAATTACATTCCGTAACCTTAAGTAAAAATACACACCAAATAAAACTCTAAGACAACCAATCATGTTTTTATTCACAAGAATTTCACTTGTCAAGTACATGGTGTTGTAAATACCTTATGTTTTAGTGGATAATAGGAAAGAGAGTTGTTGGAATAGGCTTGGAACAAATGGTTTAAAAATAGAGGTACCCAAAAACACTTGATTCCCCTTCCCCTACACATCCTATGGGGTATTATATGGATCACAAGGAATGATGCAATATTCAAGGACATTCAACCCTCAACCTCTAATATAGTATATAGTTTTGAATATCCCTTCACTCCACTGGTTAGTCACAAGAAACAAACATATCAGTAGATTGTTCCACGGTTGGCACTGGATTACATAACGCTAGATGGTTTCATCATCATCATCATCATCATCATCATATAATATAATATTTTATTATATAATATGTAATATATCATGTTTATATAATATATATAAAAAATATATTTGTGTATATTATATATATATAACATAGCATAACCCAAAATAAATAAATAAAAATATAAAAATTGAAATTATATAAGATATATTAAAATTAAAAAAAAAACATTATTGATCATATCATTGTGCACGCGACCAAGGGAAAGGAGATCACTATGCAAACTTAGGGCACAAAGAAGACTGTGAGGGTGAGGAGATAGATTACCAGGGAATGAAGGGGAGATCAACTGCGACTACGAAGGTGAGGAGATAGACTGTGAGGGCACACAGAGGGGAGATAGACTACGATTGTGAGGGTGAGGAGATAGAATGCAAGTGTAAGCTGTGGGAATAGAGAGACTGGGAACGGAGAGCCGAGGGAGATAGACTGTGAGGGTGAGATGAGGGAATAGATATAGACTGTGAATGATGATATACTTGGAGGGTGAGCTGAGGGCACATAGATATACTGCTAGGGTTAGTCAAGGGCACTAAGTCGAGGGCACTGAGATAAACTGTGAGGGCATGAAGAGGAGATACATTGTAAGGGCACAAAGATAGACTGCAAGGGCATGGATATAGATTGCGAGGGAACCAAGAATGGTGAGTACCTCAATTCATTGTAATTTCACCAATATTTTAAATTCTAGGATTAGTTTATTAGATGGTCTTGGATTTCTGCTCTGTAAGGTATACCAGATATCCTCTTAGTTTTATAAAGTCATTGCATCGAACTGGTGAAATGGAGAAGGATTTCACTTGATTTTTTGATACTCCATTTTTCCTTACAATCTCATGAATGACAATGCCTTGAAACATGATATGCCAAACTTCAAAATCAATTTCTCCAAGTTCTTCATAAAAAATTCCAATAGGAAATGTGAGGGTTCAATCAAGTAATGGAATAAGGATACATTCATAAAATTATTCAGTTGGTTGATGGATAGCTTTGAAAACCAAGAAAAAAAACATCCTCAATCTAGAGATGAAAATACATTTCCATAGGGTTTTACAATCTTGTTTTCAACAACCAACTATAGAAAACCATTAAAACTTGAAAATGCAACCTTGTAAACCCCAATGGAATATAAATTGATTTTATGTATAGGTGGTGATACTCTTGTGGATTTAGCTAGTGTGCATCACTTTGGAAATGGGTAAAATGCTCAACTACTTGTGGGTATCACTTTGGATATGATTAGAATAGAAAAACACATTGAGTAAAGAAACAACCAAAGGAAGAAGAAAAAAGTCACCACAATGAAGAAAAGGAGAAATAAGGAGAAATAGGGTAGTGTATGGCTTTAAAAATCCACATCTTCCAAGAAACATGGGATTTACTTAGCAAGCATCCAAAAATTAAATACTAATTAATGAGTTTGTCAACCAAAAGTCCAATCGCTCAGTTTGGAAGGTAGCCAACAACACCAAGTGAGTGATTTACCCCAAGGAGGAAATTTTATGAGTGCAAGGATCAATAAGCTCAATCAGTTGGTTTGGAGAACAAGTAACCTCACTGAATAAGTGATTTTTCTTTTGGGGGTAAATCATATACCTTAAGGCTCAAGAAGGTTTAGTCACTAGGTTTGGAGACTCACTGGCCTCCCAACCTAGAAATTTTCCTTTTCTTGGCAATTATCCAAATATACAAAAAAAATTGACACATTTCTTTTCTTCCTTCAATGATGAAGGTTCAATTACTAACTTTTAAAGGACTTTTGGTCTCCTGACTTAGTGATTTATCTATCATGAATAAAAATGATGGATTGGAATATCAACAAGTCCTTCAAGTCAACAACTTAGATGTTTTCTTGACAAAATGGTTCATAGAGATAACAACAAAATATTGAAGGATATTCTACAATGTGAATTCTCCATTACTCATTAAAAAATTAAACTCTTATTCTATGAAACATTGAGTTTCCATGGTTGCTTGGTGATTTCAAAACTTCTTCAACTCGTCAACAATACTAAGGAGTCATTAAGGGATCCAATACCTTCATAAATATTTACACATCAAATTCAGGCTTGAAAAAATGATCCTAAATACTCATAGATATAAACTACCTCATGTGCGAGCTCAATATCAACAAACTAAAAGAAGTATTGGTAAGCGATTAAAAATAAATTTAAATGAGTGTTGGTGGAGTCCCTTGATTTCTCAACTTGCAACTTACGCAACTTTATGCAACTTACGCAACTTTATGCAACTTACACAACTTTAAAGTTGGATAGTTGGATAGTTGGAGGAGAATGATCATTTTGAAGGTGCTAGGCCTCTTCCTACACACCACCAGATCACTATCCAACTTTATGAAACTTTATCCAACTATGCAACTTTATGTAACTACGCAACTTATGCAACTTTATGCAGCTACACAACTTTATGCAACTTATGCAACTTTATGCAACTATGCAACTTATGCAACTTTATGCAACAATGCAACTTATGCAACATGCAACTTTATGCAACTTATAAAACTATGCAACTTATGCAACTTTATGCAACATGCAACTTATGCAACTATGCAACTATATGCAAGTTTATGCAACTATGGAACTTATGCAAATTTATGCAACTTATGCAACTTTATGAAACTTTATGTTTATAGGCCTCCCCATTAAGAGGTTTTTTGGTCTCCAAAATATTAGAGGACCAATCTAGAACAACGTGCCATCTTTCTATTTCTCTTGAACATGGATCTAACTATGAATGTTGGATTTCATTACTAGCTCGAGTTCTTGCTATGGATTTATATCTAGTTGGATTTTGTTACAAGAGGATGTGTGAATGTTGGATTTCATTACAAGAGGATGTGTGAATGACCTCCTTCTAATAGGACCAATTGGTTCCTTGCATGGAAACAATTTTCTTATGATGCACATGCTTATCAACACTCTATCCATGCAACAACTTCACTTGGAGGACATCCTCAGTGTGCCATCATAGCACCTTGTTTAACCCAAAATAGTTGATAAGTCCATCACCCTATCTACTTCAATTCCCAAGCCTAATGTTGGGACTTTAATTCATCTTTCTATCCTAACGAATTTCATACACCTCTAATGTTGGGACTTTAATGCCATTCTATAACAGAGAAGACTCACACCCCAAAGCATACCAAGATAACAATAATGGGATGCCAAGTATGATATGAATCAAGTAAACAAGGACCCCAATAAGTCTGTTACATACAATAGAATCAATTATATTCTCCAAGCAAAACATGGGTTCCCTAAATATTTGCTCGCTAACTTATCTTCTCATTTTTTGAGTGTTGGTACCACAAACTTATATTCACACAATAACTTATCTTTTTGTTTTAACGAGTGTAGGTACCAACAAATAGGTATCTTTCATATCTATATTTCTCGATTGATGATCAATATATACTAAGAGAGGTTGAAAGTGAGACATGTTGTACTAGATCTATAGGTTCTAGATCAACTAGATCTAAAAAGGTAAGGAAAATATTTTGTATACGCATGCAATTTTTTATTGCCAACGGAGGGTCATGTAATTATGATGATGAGATCATAGGTGACATTGAGTTTCCCTTGAGTTATATACATCTATTGCAACAATGGGCACCTAAGGAGCTACCTGAAGTGGACACAGATTTGTTCATCAGTGGGAAGATGTATCGCATTGCTCCTTCATCCTTACATGGATTGGGGTTATTTTCAATGGATGGCATAAAGGTCGGATATGACACTGTAACTGAATTGATGGAGTATGTCCGATTATTATACAAATACAATCACTGGTTGATGTTGGTCTGATATACGCAAAGTATGCGGATATACGGAGTTGCCGCAAATTATATACAACTAGCAGATAACAATAAAAATAAAGGGGAAACTATGTATATTGATGGAAGTCCAATATCTTTTGGAAACATTGTAGGATTTATAAATAGTACATGACCAGTGGCAACAACTAAGAAACCCAATTGCATATTTGAGGGACGCGAAGGAAATCTTATATTTGTATGTGCAACAAAAACAATAGTTCCAGGTGAAGAGTTGTTGATCGATTACAAATTAAATCCAATAGACGGAGGGGGTGCGGCTATGGGGGTAAATATCTTACATACCATTCAACTCAACCTTTGATCAATCATTGTTATAATTTATCGCTTCAATATTTCAATTTTTTACTGCATATATTTCATTTTTCATTATTTATTTTATGATATTATTGCAATATTTCATTTTTTTTAATGTTACAATTACTTTCATAAATCTTCTTGATTAATTTATTGTGTCAACATCTGTCCAGGGTGACTGTGAGAAATCACACGCTACATCTGTCCAGGGTGACTGTGGAAATGCACTCATTGTGTCTCAACAGATAAATGTTAAATATAGTAACAACTTATGACTATAACAACTAAATTTCTGAAATTTCATTATTTATTTTATGATATTACTGCAATATTTCATTTTTTTAATGCTATAGGTGAATTTCATAGATTTTGTTCATTGATTTATTGTGTCAACTTCTGTCTAGGGTGACCGTGGAAGATCACCCACTACATTTGTCTAGGGTGAACGTGGAAATGCATCCACTATGCCTCAACAGGTAAATGTTAAATATAGTAACAACTTATGACTACAACAACTAGATTTCTAAATTTTCATTATTTATTTTCTGATATTACTGCAATATTTCATTTTTTTAATGTTACAGGTGAATTTCATAACTTTGTTGATTGATTTATAGTGTAAACTTCTGTCCAGGGTGACCATGGAAAATCACCGCTACATCTGTGCAGGGTGACGGTGGAAATGCACCCATTGTGCCTCAGTGGGTAAATGTTAAATATAGTAACAAATTATGACCACAACAACTAAATTTTTTGAAATTTCATTATTTATTTTATGATATTACTACAATATTTCATTTTTTTAATGTTACAGGTGAATTTCATAACTTTTGTTGATTGATTTATTGTGTCAAAATTTGTCCAGGGTGACCGTGGAAAATCACCCACTACATCTGTCCAGGGTAACCGTGGAAAGGAACCCATTGTGCCTCAGAAGGTCAATTTTAAATATAGTAATAAATTATGACTACAATAACTAAATTTCTCAAATGTTAAAGTTCATCTCATTAATTTATTCATCAATGTATTGTGGCATGGCCAACGTGGGAAGCCACCCACCAAGGATCTTGATGAGGAAAAAATATTTTATTCCACTGACCCAATAGCAACTGTCGTGAAGGCCTTGAAGAAGGAAAACATAGAATATCTAGGTTTGTTTCACAAAAGACCCTTGACACAGGAGGATAGGGAAAGAATTGCAAAGCCACAAAATCTAATAACTAATTTTGGAGTAAGTGGCATATTCACATATTTTTATCAACTATGACATTTTCATATATGTTTTTTTTGTTTTATATTATATATATATGATCTGATAAAGTAAAGTTTTCTATTTGTAGGAGTTTTTAAACCCCGTGCCCCGGGAACCTGTTGATCCTGCAACTTCTATACGTAGCAGTGATGGTCCAATGCAACAAAAACATCGACATAGAAAAGTACAAGTGAGGCTTTTTGACCATCCTGAGGTTCCCCTCGAATCCATTGATGAGCACAATGATGTTGACCGGCATGACACACCAAAGCATGATGCGTTGGGGCTTGGGAGTCCACATGACTCCGGAGATGAACGTACTATAGATGGATATGAAGCTATTCATGGAGAAGAATGAATTAAAAGAACTGGATCACTATATCTCACCTTTCTGGTGGATGACGCATGTGTTTCGATCAAGATCCAGAAGATTTCATGTATTTGTTAATTAATTGATTCATTTTTATCGTGAAATTGAAATGGACATTTGTTGAGATTATTATAAATTAATGGATAACATGTTTCTGCAAGAAACAATGTTTTCTACAGAAACTTGAATGATAAAGCATTGAAATTGTTTGGCCCCACCATTCGCACACGGTGGAATGGCCAAGATATAAAAAAGAAAGATGAATTGATAGAACACATGGTAAACTTGTTCAGCAATACGTTCAACAAGAAAGTCGTTACAAAGTTAGCCGACGATAATTTAAAATATACCAGGGCCCAATATAGGGAGAAATTGCAATTAGACCTCAAGCATGAGTGCCCTCCCATGGTTCTAGAGAAAGAGTGGAAGGCCTTGATAGAGGATGCAAAGGAGAACTTGTTTAAAAAACAAGGAAGATATCCACGAGTTGGTCAAGCAAGGTACAACACATGCCATATTATTAGTGAGATATTCTCATTGATGTTTTTCTTTCTTATTTTAAGTAACAATTTCGATATCTATTTTTTTCCAAAAATTCCATATATAGGCTACATGACACCTCCAAAGAAACCAAGGATAGAATGGAAAAGCATAGATAACATAAACTAGGCCAGGGTGGCTATGGATAACTAAAATCCCGAATCGTAAGAATTAAATGATTAACTATGGTTAATATTTATTTAACAGTAGTGAACAAATATATGTTTTTGTTATTGGTAATTTTAATAGTATTATGGATTGCAGTTAAAGATGTTCGACATTGTTGCCATTGAGGAGGACCTAAAGCTTGGTTAAAATAATGGTTTTAAAAGTGTGATTGAATATAGGAAAAGATTGGGGCAGACACCAATATTCCCATCCATGCAGGTAAATAAAATGAATAAGGAAACCGTGGTAGCATGCTTGTAAAATATATTCATATTTTATTATATCACCCTTAACTAAATTTATGTCTGTTTTCAAGAAACAGTGCAACCAAAATAGTGAATATAGTGGTATTCAACAGACACCACATCATACAAGGGTGCACATGTCCAATGATAGTGGGGAGCAGAGTACCCATTCTGGTATGTATGCTTCAGAATTAGAAATATTTGTTGTGATTATAGATATTTATTTCCTGACTTATACTTATATATTATTTTATTTAAATGGAAGAGAATGTATCTTAGGAGGGTGAACTGCGAGAGGAACCAAGTGGACAAGAAATTAACGCACCAACTGTCACATCTACATAGACAGGTAAAGAGAAATATTGTAATGTTAATCAAAATAATGAATTAGTTATTTCAACTATATTTCAACATATCGATATGATCATTTCCGTTGTTGTTGTTCATGCCCCTACACAGATGCCTCAATGCCCTTCTCAGCGACGTACCATAAGTATGGTACATGAGCACATGGAAACATAAACAATAGAAGGACAGGGTGCAATAAATACAATGTCAAAGGATGATTATGATACCCCAATCGTCAATTTTTTTTAATGTAAAAAAACATAAATCAAAGAAAAAATAGATGTATAAATTCATGACTTGTATTTGGATGTTTATCGATGTTGCTAGTATGAAACATTGTTTATATGAATTACAACATTATGCTTCAATGTTTATATGTTCATATGTTTTGATGACTATCCTAATTATGCATGAATGTCTATATGTTTTCTATATAAACAAAATTATTTGTTGGGCATGGGGAATTGAGAGCAATGTGAAGGGGGGGAGGGGCCATATGAGCTTCCACCTTCACATGGTTGGCCCTGTTCAGTAGACAATAAACTATTCTCAAAACAAAGAGAAACTCATTAAGGTATGCGACCACTTAAGTTTTTTCTAGAGTATTTTACATAACTAAATGCCTGTTTATTTGCTTATATATTATTTACTCATATAAAGAATTTGTCTTTTATGATTCATGCAATTCTTGGTGATGGAAATGCATCTCGTGGAAAAATATTATCAATTTTTATGGGCTAATGGATCTGGCGAAAGGAAAATGATAAGGTAAGGGTTTTGACATGTTTTTTAAAGTGTATAACTCAATGTGGAACTTATGGAAGTAATGAAAAGGACCCTCTTTTCTATGATATTCTCATTTCTATAGTAGTTTACAAGTTTAGTTAGTAGTTTCATGCAAGTTATTACAATAGTTTTATTTTCTTCATGTCATTTTATTTCAAGCCATTTTAATTCTGCAATTTTACCCCCCCCCCCCCCTCACCCCCAAACATTTTCTATGCCAAGTAGTGTTTCCTTTGAATTGAGATCCTCCATTTTAGGCTTTATACTAGTAAAAGTTCACAATCCTCTAGAAAGGATAGAATTGCATTTTTGGTAGACAAGCATCAATTTTTTTAACAAACTTATATGAATCATAGACTGTGGTAAAAACCTTTTTTTGTATTCTTATATTGACCAATACAACTATAACAAATTTTTAGTACAAAATCTTAACCACACACACACACACACACATATATATATATGAACCCTAAGTAAACAAATGAGAGAAGAGAAAGGGAGAATACGTATTGATAGGAGTGAATGAAGATAATAATATGAATAATGGAGTGGAGAGTGCACTCTATCCTAGTTGAATGATCCTTGCATCCAACATGTCTCATGCCATATTTTCAATATCTCTCGTTTGATCATAAGGGTATCTATAGGGCCTTATGTTGGCAGAGATACTACTTGGTGTAAGTTTAATGGCATGTTCAGATATCTCATGAAAAAGGCAACCTTATTGGAATTTCTTGAAACACCATGTCATGCTTATTGAAGTTATGTTTGTCTCTAAAGGAACATTTCCTACTTTAAGTTGGGCTTCTGTTCAATGAATATTAACAATAACTCCATTAACATGTTTTGAGGAGCTTCTCCATTTTATGTGAGCTAATCACTTGATTGGGTAGAGCCTTTAGGCCATTAATTCCCCATGGTTCATGGACATTGTACCCAATGATTTAAGCCATTGCACCCCCAAAACCACCCTTTCAATAACAATGGTGTAAATGGAAATTGATAATATGTAATCTACTTAGTTTAATGTTGTGTCATTTTCCTCCATTTACAATCACCACTTGAAAGTTTATAAATGGGTGTGTAACAAAATTCACTTTGTATACCATATTTTTGTTAATGAAGGTGTGGGTACTACCTAATTTGATAAGGACTATGACATTTTGGTTGTTGATGTATCCTACAATTTTAACGGTTTTAGGCATGTTAATATATTCCAAGGAATTCATCAATATGGTGTAAAATTTTGCTTCATTATTTAATGAGCACTCAAACTATTCTCACAGATCCTATCGAGGTTCCTCGTCATCCTTGTCATTATTCTTGAGGTGAATAGTATTTATTTGGAACATTTTTCCACCAATACCATTTTTTATTACACCCAAAGAAAAATCCCTTAGCTCGTATCTCTTCCATTTCCTTTATCATGATTATGGTGTGCTTATGCATTTTTGTGTTATTTAGAACATATCTATCATTACTTCAGGCCATGGATCCTATGAGAGAMTTATGTTTATMTACATTATTAGATYCAATATAACAAGCTAACTTGATKGRTTTGACCATAATAGTTGGGACCTATATTCTAATTTAAATGTTGGGTTACATCATTTAAGCCATGAAAGTAAAGGCCTTGTTAGCATCTAGATATGCACCTTTGTTTTTTAGGCACTAACTATTGCAAAAGTTGTAGATCCAACGGTTTTTCTTCTATAACATTGCATGAGAATCATGGGGTCCATTAAACCTTGATTTTTTTGAGGTTTATGTTCATTAAAAGTTTAATCTCTCTATTGTTCCTTACTTATAATTTAAATGGATATTTGTTGGACGATAAAGACATCATCACATAATATTTTTGTTGAGAGTGAAATGATAGTATGGATATGCACTCTTAAAGTATTCATGCTCCTGTCAAACCCATCTAGCATTCATGAGGATGATTTTGAATATGGATGACCTTACCTATCGTCGTCAATAAGCCTAGCAAGTTCATGAGCTAGCTAATTGTCTGAGGTTTGTGCCTATTGGTTGGATCACATTTGGTCATCTACAAGCTAGCTACTTGTCTGAGGTCTGTACCTATTGGTTGGCAGGAA
>JZKD02S0520983.1:187702-211343 GCA_000966675.3 Picea glauca | reverse complement strand
TTTCTCCCTTTCATGTCATGAGTTTCTTATTGACTTGTTGGCTAGACAAACCAACAACAATCTTTTGAAGCTCAAAAGGGTCACAACTTGGAGCCTAAAAGGATCATCCAACAATATATTTCCATATGCCAAATCCTCAGTGCCAATCATATCAGATAAATAGTTTTAGCCCTACAAACCCATAATGGATTTCATCCTTATTAATATCCAAACACCTTAAGATAAATTGTATTTCGTATATTTCTTAGGTTCATATATATTAGAATATTTATCTCTTTATGTTTCCCCCAAATTCCTTAATCATCCCACATACCTGGCACTTAGTTCTTCATTAGATTTTATATTATTTTTAGGTCCATTAATTTAGGAGGACTTCATTTTTTATGTGCCCTAGTACAAAATCCACCTATATACTTGACTCATGACATTATATGTATTCCATATACTTTTGGGTCCATCAAGATATATGAGGAAATTAAGCGTTGCAACTCCCCGTGCTCTCATTCCCCAAATTTTCAAGAGTCCTTACACGTGGTTGAAGGGAATAAGATGTGGTTGTGTAAAGGGGAACATGTAAATGTTCCACATTGTAGGGAAATTTAGTTTCAACAAGAATCAAATCCTTCTATGGGTACCTAGTACACAAGACAAATGGAGAATAAATGGAGGCTATTTTATTGATTTGGTTTACTCATCATGATGCATTTGAATTCAGATCCTTGGACAACGTATTCATTGTCTTTGCAGGACCTTGTTTGGTGGACATATTTGGAAGAAAAATCCTAGCTTGGTCTTCCTTGGGGCTTGAAGCCCACAAATTGGATACCAAGGCCCACGCACTAGATGATGATGACATGCCTTTGGAGGCCTAAGAGACACCTTGGAGGATCTCACCTATCCCCTACAATCCAAACAACTTGCCTTTGGAGGCCAAAATGTCACCTTTGAGGGCTTGACGTCACCCTAGGGCAAGGTTTTGGTGGTGATTGAAGACACTTGGTTGTTGGAGGCCTAGCACACTCATATCCAACTCAATGAATTGACCTCTTGGAGGGATATGTGTGGCAATAGCAATATAGATTGGAGGAGTTAACTTGTTCCCTTCGCAAGCTTTCTTTTAGTCTAAGCACCTATTGACTTGGAGTGTTGCATTACTTAAGTGTAGAATCTTCAAGTTGATCACCCCAAATTCATTTCACTATCAGGAGGGAAGAGGGGTGTTCCACAACAACCCTAGTTCAATCGAGAGGCCATTGAACATTAACAATAAATTTGGTTCTCTAAGGCATTTTTTTTGTTGTGTCTATCAACTATAAGCTTTTTCTATCCAATAGATAGCCCATTGTCATTGTACACCATGCTCAATAAAAGACTCACAATATTTTTAGCTCATCCACTCGTTTGATTTCTTACTATATTCACAAGATTTGGCTTGCAAGTTTTGTTGAGATTATGTAATAAATTTTCCTTTTCAAATTATGAGCATAAAACCCTAAGTCTAAGAATGGATCAATGAATATGTTAGCCTCTAAAAATATTCCCATGTCCAAAAAGCATTCAAAGACTTCTTCAAAGATAACTATGTTTTTTACCATGCATTTTAAAAGTGTTATTTATTGATAATCATGTATTGTTTTCCCTTGAGAAAGCGTGTATTGCATATTCATCCATGTTGCATGGGATTGATCATGTAGATACCTTCCAACTACCATAAGAACAAGTAGTAACCCTTTGCGTTCTACTATTGCCTATAATCAAATTGTTTCTAATTTGTAGCATTTGATTTAATGAAGGAACAAGTAAATCTTTGGCTATGTTTTAATTTGATGTTTTTGTATTGGATTTATGCTTAAATGCACAAAAGAATAAAATGGACATAATATTTGTCTCTCTCAAAAATGATAAGACAAACTAGCTCTTTGTTGTAGTTGTGTATGTGCATCTTCATTTTCTTGAAAATTAGGTCTATGTCATCCAATCTTGTCCCACAATGTCTCCAAAAGTCCCTTGAGCAAGGAGCACATGTTATTAACCTCTTGTTACTGGTGATAAAGTTCGAAAATAATTGAATATCTAATTAACTTAATTTGTAGATTGTCTTTTTTTTGTTGAGTTTCAACAAGTAATGAAAATTGTCAAAAATAATGATATTATTCATGTCCAAAAATATATTATGGCTCTACAACATCAAATAAATAAATCGCAAGTTCCGGATGCCTTTGAATTAATTCGTATGTGACATAAGCCTTCTCACACTTTCCTAGGTTTATTGGCTTCTCAATGTCATGCTTCCCTAGGTCTATCTCGCTTCAAGGTTTCTTCACTTTGCATCATTTATAGTACATTGTAACATGTGTTTTACGAAAGACAAGCACTGATGACATTATAGTGATACATTGTATCCATCCATATTTGCAAGGAACATGACTCGAGAGACTTCTAATTGTGCTTCAACTTAACAAATCAACCGTTCACATGTCATTGTGTGTCACCAGATAGAAGTATCATGCTACTTCATCAAGCTTTCTTGAACTTGTTTCCTATATGAAGATGGTTTTCATAACTTTTAATGGTTTGAAATTTAGATATAGGTGCATTGTACTTTTCATATTTATGCCCTTGTCTTATTACTACATGACCATTACCTAGATTTTGAACCTTTTGGACATTGTTGCAACTCTCGCTCCAATACTAGCGCAATCAAATTGGTTGATTGTAACATATATGGGTTCTACCTATGTTCCCATGTCTCAATAGCTTGATAAGAAAAAATATATTAGGCCCATGAATTCTCTCCTAACCTTGGCATTATAGAAAGAAGGGTTATCTTTGATCAATAATTGTTCCTTTTCTTTGTAGGTCAACTGATCGACATAGCCTCAAACTAGTTATATTCAAGATGCATGACCAAATTTGCCACGATTCTTTGAATGGATGGCGAGAACGTTGGTAGGTGTCAGAATTTGGAGTTGATATGCTTCCACACCCACTTCAAAATCGACATGAAAAAATCGAATGGATGGCAAGAACATTGGTAGGTGTGAGAATTTGGAGTTGAGATGCTCCCACACCCACTTCAAAATTGACATGGAAAATTGGGCATTGTCTAACTGTTCTATGAAATGTTTTTTTTGGTCAGAATCTAACGACATAAATCTTCACGAAATCAGTATTTTTGTTGTTTAAAGTCCATTTCTAAATACAGAAATGCAGAAACTTAATGATTCTCTCATTGATTCTCCAGTGATAGTTAAATACACAAAACTAGCTAATAATCTTGAGATTGCCTATTTAATGTTGGAAAATGAGATAGCAGATGCCCTCATATAGGACTGTGTTTCAAAATCATAACCGAGATTTCCTTATCCACACAAAAGAATGTGATAGGATATTTCTTAGAAAGCAGAGGAAAGCTATCAATTTTTTTTTTTAAAACATATAGAAGGTGTGGAAATAGCAATGATAGTTCGTCGCAAGTTTTACATCTGCGTCGCAAGCTATTGATAGGAGTTTTTACTCTGCCATGCTTTTCCGTCGCTATTGCGACGATATTTTTTCGCTACTTGCCAAACTTTTTCATCAAAATTACGACATATACGTTGCAAGCCAGTGGTGGGGTTTTTACTCGGAGACACTTGTTTTGTCGCTATTGCCACGCTTTTTCATTGCTATTGCCACGATTTTTTCGTCGGAAAAAAGTATGCCTCTTTTTAAGATGGTGACATGTGGTGGTCTGATTTCATCATTGTTTCCACGAAAAATGAATGTGTGGATATAGTGACAAAAAACATTCCACGAAAAAAATTGTTTGCCTTCGTGGAAAGTGTGGCAAATATGTGTGGAAATAACAACGAAAAAATGTGGCAAATTTGGTCATATGTAGTAGTACTCCTAGGCCAACAACTTCTACTTCTGAGACTAGGAGAACCAGACTAAGGAATGGATGTTGGAAATGTGGAGAGACACATTACCAGAGAGACTATCCTATTGAGAAGGAAAGAGCTACCGGATCACCAGGTCCTACGATAGTTGGAGATTTGGGCAAGGCCCACAGGATACATATAGTGGTGAATAACCACCAGGCTGAGCATCATTCCACCATGCTCGAGACATCAGGTATGATCATCGATCAACATTTTTGTATTTTAATAGATCCAAGAGCTACTAAATTTTTTATATCTAGTGTTGCGCTTAAAAGAATTAAGGTGAAGGCAAGCGAACAAGATGGGTTTATACATGTCGAGATGGCATCTGGTGCCAAACAAAAGGTTGGAGGAAAAATTAGAGATTGTAAAATTAACTCGGGTGACTTTGTGACAAGTGTAAACCTATATGTTACAATATTGGTTAGAATCGCATGATGTGATACTTAATTGCAAGATGAAATAGTTCAGTTTAATAGATGATTTGGGACAGAGTAGAGTAATTGAAGGAAGAAACTAGGGAGTGTCATTGAGGTTTATATATTCCTTACAATTACAGAAAGGTATGTGCAACGGGTGTAAGTTATATGCCATATTAGCACTAAACAAAAAGGGGGGCATGCAAGGATTATAAAACCTTCCTGTAGTATAACAGTTTGCAGATGTATTTCCAGAGGAACTATTAGGTCTACCACCAAAAAGAGAATTAGAGATTACCATAGATTTGAAACCTGGAACAAAAGTGATTGCAAGAGCGCCATATCGGATGTCGACATCGAAACTGCAGTAGTTGAAAATGCAATTGAAGGAGTTGTTAGACTTGGGACTTATACGTCCAAGTGTGTCGTCATGGGGTGCGCCAGTGATTTTTGTTAGAAATAAGGATGGATCGTGGAGGCTTTGCATTGACTATTGTTAATTGAATAAATCTACAATCATGAACCAGTATCTGTTGCCAATGATTGATGATTTGTTTAATTGTATGAAGGGAGAAACAATGTTTTCAAAGATTGAATTGAGATTGGTATATCATCTATTATGGATTAAGGAGGAAGATGTCCCTAAGACCACATTTAAGATGAGATTCAAACACTATGAGTTTATTGTTTTACCATTTGGATTGACGAATTCCCCAGATGTATTCATGAGTTTGATGAATAAGGTGTTCCACAAATACTTGGACAAGTTTGTGCAAGTATTTATCGACGATATACTGATTTATTCTCAAACTAAATAAGAGAATGATGAACACTTGAGGTTAGTTTTATAGTGTCTAAGAGAAAACAAGTTGTACAGGAAATTGTCGAAACACTCCTTTTATCAGACGAAGATTCATTCCTTGGGACATATCATATCTGGAAAAGGTATCATTGTGGATCCATTGAAGGTTGAGGATATTATGGAATGACCAAAACCAACAAACTTACAAGAATTATGTAGCTTCATGGGGTTAGCAGGTTACTATCGACGCTTCATCGAAGGTTTTTCGAAGATAGCAAATCCAATTATGAAATTGCAGAAGAAAAAAAATAAATTCATATGGACAAAGAAATGTGCAGAAGCATTTCAAAAGATTAAGGAGTTATTAAAGACAAGACTGATATTGAAGGTTCCTAACATGGAAAAGGAATTCCTGGTATGCACGAACACATCCAAGGAAGGCCTAGGTTGATTTTTGACTTACATTTCAAGGAAATTAAGAAGGCATGAAGAGAATTACGCAACACACGATTTGGAGTTATTAGTAATCATTTATGCCTTGAGAGTTTGGAGACATTATCTCATTAGAAAAAAATTCAAGTTAAAGACTGATCACTGTGGATTACAACATATTTTTACTCAAATTGACTTGAACGTGCGACAAAGGCATTGGTCATAAATGCTTAGCGAATACGACTTTGAGATTACTTACATTAAAGGAACCATGAACAGAGTAGCAGATGAGTTGAGTTGGAGACCACGCATATTCTCAGTATTACCTCTTAAGACGAATCTTTGAGAAAATATTCTAGCTTTATAGATTGACGATGATTGATACAAGGAAGTTAAGGATAATACAAGACAAGATACCATGATGGTACCAAGGTATGAAGGTTATTCATTTGAAAATAATGGATTGTTTAGGTATAATAGAAGAATTTATGTACCTCCTAACAATGAATTAAGAAGTTTGATGCTAAGCAAAGCTCATCGAACAGTATTCATGGCTCATCCTAGAGTCACAAAGATGAAGGCATACCTTAAGCCTTTATTCTTCTGGAAAGGAATGAAGACTAACATAGTTAACTTCATGGAGATATGTCTAGAATGTCAGCAAGTGAATGTTGAACATAGACATCCAACGGGATTGTTACAGCCACATGTGATTCCTGAATCGAAATGGGAAGTCATTTCGATGGACTTTATTGTTGGAATTCCACCGACGACAAGGAGGCAGAATTCTATTTTTGTGGTCGTTGACACTTTGAAAAAGAGTGCACAGTTTATTCTAGTGTGTACGACATATCAGGCGCCATACATAGCTAGAGTTTTTGTAAGCGAGATTGTGAGGTTACATTGTGTACCAAGAAATATTATATTTGATCGAGGATTAGTGTTTACGGGACGGTTTTGGACTAGTTTTCAAGAGTCTTTGGGAACACAATTGAATTTTAGCACAACATATCACCCTGAGACAGATGGTCAAACTGAAATAACGAATTAAATTTTAGAGGATATGTTGTGAATGTATGTAATGGATCAACATAAATTCTAGGAAGAATTCTTACCATTGGTATAATTCATGTACAACAACAATTATCAAAGTACAATTAAGATGGCACCATTTGAGTTTCTTTACGGACGATCGTGTCAGACACCTTTGAGTTGGGATCGATAAGGTCCTGGTAGGACTGAAAGTGATCCAATAAATGGAAGAACAGATGCGAACAATAAGTCAAAGTATTAAATAAGCAAAAGATCGACATAAGAGTTATGTTGATGCGCATCGCATTGACCACAATTATGAGGTTGGCCATAAATTTTTCTTGCTGCTGAAACTGCATAAGATTTTGATCAAGTTTGGAAAGGGTGCTAAACTCTCTCCTAGGTTTGTGGGACCTTTCGAAGTTGTGGAAAATAAGGGACCTGTGGCTTACCGAATAGTTTTTCCTGATTTTTTGAGGCATATGTATGATGTATGTCATGTATCTTTTTTGCGACATTATATTTCAACTCTGTCACATGTTATTGACATGATTTCTTTTCAAGTGTTGGACGAGGGTGATCTCATGTCAGATCCAATACGTATACTGGACCATCACACTCAACAGCTATGACGTTGAATAGTCAATCAGGTCAAGGTCCAGTGGGACAACTATAGTCCCCATTCTGCTACATGGGAGGATGCATCTGAGATGCGTCAACAATTTCCTTATTTATTTCATAGATTATATATATAGGTTATGTCAGATACATTTATTTTTTTAATTTTAGACTGTAAAAAATTCAGGACGAAGTTTAAAACAATAGGGGGTGTATGTAACATCCAGTTCCACTGAGCACATTTATACATACTTATTCTTTTAGGAAACTTGTGAGCAAGTGATCAGGTTATGATACATTATGATTATGCTTTGCTAATGAGTTATATTACGATGTCATTGTGATTATATGTTAGACATATATATGTATCGACAGGTATTATTGATGAGTTTTCTTGAGTGTGCAGGATACATGACAGGTTGATGATGTTGATAGAATCAATGGACCCCTTGGACTCCATATTGAGTAAGAGAGTGGACTTGTATTTGGTTTGAGTTTTAAGTATTGATTTACATGTATATATGATGATTTCAATATGGATGTTATGTATATGGATTATTGACAATTTTCTTGCCAGTGGATGTAGGCTCGGTGACGCTTGCTAATCCGACTCACATAAGGAGTAAAGGGGTCATGCAAAGAAACCATACAGATGAGGGAGAGGTGTGGCAGCGTCCCTGTCACAACTTACTAACACTCTCATTGTGTCATGAATGCATGGTTAATGATTACCTCAATCCGAGAGGTCCATGATGCCATGAGGGCAGACTCAGGCAATCACTCAGGAGGAATTCTAAGGGGTACACAATTAGTTGTTTATTATTTAGTTGTTTATTAGGAAAGAACTACCAGATCATCAGGTCCTATGAAGGTTGTAGATTTGGGAAAGGACCATAGGATACATACAATGATGAATAACCGCCAGGCCGAGCATCATTCCACCGTACTCGAAACGTTGGGTATGATCGTCGATAAAAAAAAATTGTATTTTAATAGATCCAAGAGATACTAAAAGTTTTATATCCAGTGTTGTGCTTAAAAGAATTAAGGTGAAGGAATTCGAACAAGATGGGTTTATACATGTGGAGATGGCATCTAGTGCCAAGCAAAAGGTTGGAGGAAAAATTAAGGATTGTAACATTAACTCGAGTGACTTCGTGACAAGTGTAAACCTATATGTTACGATCTTGGTTAGAATTGCATGATGTGATACTTAACTACAAGATGAAATGGTTTAATTTAATAGATGATTTGGGACAAAGTAGAGAAATTGTAGGAAGAAACTAGGGAGTGTCTTTGAGGTTTATATCTTCCTTACAATTACAAAAAAGTATGTGCAAGGGGTGTAAGTTATACGCCATCTTAGCACTTAACAAAAAAGGGGGAACGCAAGGATTATAAAACCTTCCTGTAATATCACAGTTTGCAAACATATTTCCGGAGGAATTACCAGGTTTACCGCCAGAAAGAGAATTAGAGTTTACTAGAGATTTGAAACTGGGAACAGAACTGATTGCAAGAGCGCCATACCAGATGTCGACATCGAAACTGCAGTATTTGAAAATAAAATTGAAGGAGTTGTTATACTTGGGACTTATACGCCCAAGTGTGTCACTGTGGGGTGCCCTAGTGATTATTTTTAAAAAGAAGGATGGATTGTAGAGGTTTTGCATTGACTACCATCAATTGAACAAAGCTACGATCAAGAACTAGTATTTTTTTCCATTGATTGACAATTTATTTGATCGTTTGAAGGGAGAAACAGTGTTTTCAAAGATTTAATTGAGATTGGGATATCATGAGTTACGGATTAAGGAGGAAGATATCCCTAAGACCGCATTTAAGATGAGATTCAAACACTATGAGTTTACCGTTTTACCATTTGGACTGACGAATTCCCCAAACGTATTCATGAGATTGATGAATAGGGTGTTCCACGAATACTTGGACAAGTTTGTACAAATATTTATTGATGATATACTAATTTATTATCAAACTAAATAAGAGACTGATGAACACTTGAGGTTAGTTTTATAGCGTCTAAGAGAAAACAAGTTGTACAGGAAACGGTCGAAATGTTCCTTTTACCAGACGAAGATTCATTACTTGGGACATATCATATTTGGAGAAGGTATCGTTGTGGATCCAGTGAAGGTTGATACTATTATGGAATGACCAAAACCAATGAACTTACAAGAAGTACGTAGCTTCATGGGGTTAGCATCACTATCGATGCTTTGTCAAAGGTTTTTCGAAGATAGAAATCCAATTATGAAATTGCAAAAGAAAAACAAGAAATTTGTATGGACAGAGAAATGCACAGAAACATTTCAAAATTTTAAGGAGTTATTAACGACAACACCGATACTAAAGGTTCCTGACATGGAAAATGAATTCTTGGTATGCATGGATGCATCCAAGGAGGGATAAATCCGAGTTGTAGGAGGAATTTCGCCTATATGAGGAGGTTTGAATGGGTTCTCAGAGATCAGTTAGATACCAAGGGAAACTTGTACCTAAGATTCAACTCCACTAAATCTCTATGCAATTAGTTGTCTGTAGTTTCATTTATTCTAAAAGTTAGTTTCCAGGAATCAAGGAATTAGCTGAATTTTTTGTTTTCCACATGTCTAAGGAATAGAATCGAATGCATGGAGTAGGTTGTGACCTCCTAGAGATATTATTGATGTAATTTATGTTTAATGAGAGAGAGGACTCCAAATAGGGAGTAGGATTGAGTTAGAGGAGATCTTGAGATAGTTTAGTTGTGTATGCTAATTTGTAAGATTGTTGGGCATATAAGAATGTGACATTTATTCCATTAGAGATTCATGAGAGCTGTTACTATCAAATTGTGTTTTCTATGTTTTCCATTTTACATTTGCATCTTGCTTGAATTAATTTAAGACATTTAGGATCAATGGCTACTCATGGGTAGGAGATTCATGAGCTGAAAAGGATTTGCAGTGATTTCCTTATTGCATGATTTTTGTTCAAGTATTTTTTTTATTCATTTTTGCAAAGAGGATCATTGCTTAACGAATATTTCTTCTTAGTTTTATCTACTTCATTCTTCTGTTCATCAATATATAGCCCTTTTTTCTAGTAGGAATATTTATTGACTTTGATCTATAGAATGTTATGACTCCATGCCCAATGGAATGTCTCTACAGACAGTTTGTTGTTCTCTTTCTTGTTCTTTCTTTCTAATC
Source organism: Picea glauca (assembly GCA_000966675.3). Classification (NCBI taxonomy): domain Eukaryota; kingdom Viridiplantae; phylum Streptophyta; class Pinopsida; order Pinales; family Pinaceae; genus Picea; species Picea glauca. The sequence goes on along the minus strand of JZKD02S0520983.1, from coordinate 200,905 downwards.
CACCAACCATAAAATTGATTTAATTATTCAAATTATGATGGGTATTAGGCTTGTTCTTAAAGAATACTAAGAACAACTTCTACTGCTAACACCCTCTTTTCTTATGACCTTCAGTAGTGCTCAAAGTTGTCTCTATGTTGCTAGGATTTTTATCAACACCCTGAATAGGGGAGTCATAACTATTACCCTCTTCTTATCCAAATATGAGTGTATTGATAATTGTGGGGCTGAGCCCAACTGCTAACATGTGATTATAAAAAAGGTTATTAGGGTCAAACCCTTTTATTTCTTATGTAAACTTCAAATTAAATTGGTTAAAGTAAGAGGCATATTCATCAATTTTGGGAATTTCGCTTGAGAATTTCACCAACTTTCCAAGGAAGAGGAATGAATTTTTTTTTTCCTTCCATCATAAAAAGAATGAAACTAGAACTTATATTGCCTCACTACCTCTATGATAACTAACTTGTCTCATACATAATAAGGGAGAAATATAGGCTTTTTGTGAGAACAAAAAATCATGATGATATTGTAATTATCCATTTTCTCAAGAATTCCCTTTTTATCCAAAAAGTTGGATGCTTCCAATGAAATCCTAGAAGTATCTTCTCCAAAGAGTAATTTCTTAAATTCTGAGACAAAATCATTGTAAACTTCATAAAACAATGGATAACCTTTTGCCTCTAGAGATCTTGATACCACATAGTCACGAGGTTGATTTTTGAGTTTACCCTTTTTCCAATACTCAAACCTATAAAAATATGATAGTGTGTGATAAAAAATATTAGATAAGATGCCATACAAAACTTTTTCTCACTTGTAAAATTCATCAACTTTGCGTAAATTTCATTCAATATGATCTTTTCCCAATCAAAAACAACATTCTCATGAACTTTAAATGTAAAATATATAGTGTCAGTTGAGGAATAGTTGGTGTATAATATTGAACGGAAACTCTAGTAAATAACCAAGCAATTTCGCGATAAGGGTCCTTTAAATAACTAACCTAGATTCTGGATAAGTCTTTCGACATTGCAGTAGGATCTTGTAAGTATTCTTGCAGGAGATCCATTCCATTATTTCTCCCTCTAAGAAAATATTTGGCTTCTTCTCCTTTGTATATTAAGTTCAGCTCTGGTAGATTTAACATTTTATTGAATACTGAAGGCGCCAATGAAACAGGAGAGCCTCTTTGAAATGGAATTTTTCTTCTATTCTAGAAAAAATTGTCAATGCACTAGGTGACAATCTCTTTGAATTCGAAAACCTCATGGACACAACCGGCGAGGGTTATTCCTAATGTCCAAACCTTATTATTATATTTATTTGGCAAGTTTGAATAATACCAATATGCCCTCAACCAGTGGTAATTGTGATCTTCTTTACCGAATAGATCCAAGGTATCCCCGCATAAATGTTGTTTTCTTTCGGTCATCTTTAACAGGTTGACAGAATTCTTCGTAACACCACTCAGAACAGTGAAATAAACTTTTGCATTAGATCCTTCATGATAACATTAACCTAAAATAAATGAATTTTTCCTCGATAGAAACATCATTAATAACGACCTTTTCAGAATTTAATTTAGCAGTTGAGTTTGTAGAATTGGCATTTAATATGACTCGAGAACTTTGAAAGAGGAAGGACATGTCACGACGAGGTGGCAGAGTGGAATATTTCAAATGAGAAAGCAAGTCTGAGAGTCCATGAGTCCGTCGTGATAAGAAAAATGGATAAGTATCAATATTTTTCAGATGAACTTATAAGGATGGGAGATATAAGGAAATGAAAATATGAGTCTGTGAGTCCACAAGTCTGCCGATGAAAAATAAACTAAGTATGGAAAATAGATAAGTCATGGAGGTAAGATATGACAATGAAAATTAAGGGAGGGAAACATACTTAGAGAAAAAAAAGTGTATAGCAATAAAAAGAAAGAAAGACTTATGGGGTTCAAAAAAACTATATCCTCAAATGTGAAATACATTAGGTGGTCTTCTGAGACTTCCTGATTGTATAAGAGTCGGAGGCTAACATCTATCATCATGGACAATGCACAAAACCTTATGAATATGAAGTAGATGCTATGAATGAAAAATTACACACTGGAAATGTAAAGACAAATACCAATGGATGCAGAAATCAAGTGACTCCTCTAGACATTGTAGATACTTTAAGAAGCCTAAGAGTAGAATTACAAAAATATGGAGTTGACAATGAGAGGAGGATTAAAGTTTAAGGGAACATAATTAGATACCATGCTCCAAAGATATATATATATATATATATATATATATATATATATATATATATATATATATATATATAGAGAGAGAGAGAGAGAGAGAGAGAGAGAGAGAGAGAATAAAATCCATTATGGACAAAGCTCAAATAACGTTGGTGGAAGTGGGATCAATTCAATAAGTCATTTCAGAAGATGTCCCGTAGAACAAGAAATACCTCTAGAGGTAAGAGGTGCATACCATCAAAATCCTTTGTTAATGAATCATCTACCTTTGAAGACTCTTTGAGTAGTTGAAGATATTTTTCTCAAATGTATAGGAGGAAGAAGCCTTTTGGAGACAACTTACATGGAAAATTTAGAAAGGAAAAACTCCCTACATTTGATGGTGAAATGTGTTGATGTTTTGGTAGTTGCGGGAGGATATTTCCCTCCTAGATGAACTTTCTTAGATGCAGAGAAGATTTCAGAAGCAATAGATCCATTGAACAGATATTGAAATACCCTAGAAGAGAAGTCGAGCCAGAAGAATAAAGAAATAATGAAAAGACACTTGTCCATAGAAGAAGTCAACCTAGTCTAGTGGCCAAAAAGGCTATAAATAGAGGACGTATTGGCTCATTTTTACATACACACACACTCCCAGCTACACAAAATCAAGGTGCAAGTTTTCAGGAGGTGATGTAGTAGTTGCAACCGCACAGTTTATTATTGCTCAGTCTTTTGGTATCTCTCTCTTGTGTGCTTCTCCTTGAGGAGGTGTACTACCTTTGTATGGTGTTGATGTTGTAGCTAGGGTTCTATTTCTAGTTAAGCTAGCACTTGTGTTAGGTTTTATCTCATTGGAATTGATTTGTGAGAGAAATATATTTAAGAAAGGTTGTTGGGTTTTTCCCCCATTTGGGGTTTTAACAAGATAAATCTCTTGTGTTATTTTATGTCTCTTGTTTATGTTGTTGTTGCTCAGTACTGTTGATGTTTGAACAACATCGGGAAGAAATTATCTCAGATTTGATTATGGATTTCCTTGAATAATTTCGTCAGGTTGTATCATGGTGACTGGGGTAGCCAATGTTGGCATGTTTTCAGACAGAAGAAGAGTATTTGTGTTTGTCATTGATGGCGAAGATCAGCACGATCAGTAGCACAACGATAATGGCATGACAATGGCAAGATCAACAGTGAAGAGCAACAGTGATCGGTGGATCCCATTTAGAATTATCGATGTCCATCAAATTCGAATTAAGACTGGAGGAGTGCACAGAAGAGGAGAAAAGATCTTAGGCGTTAGATCTGAGTGTGAAGATCGACCATCGTCGCATCCAGAAGAAGGAGCATGATATTTAAGTACAAGATGAAGCGGGCTTAGAAATTCCCGAAAGCAGGAGGATCGTTGATCCAAGAAGGACACATGGAAAACAATCAGAGCACATCAAAGGTTTAGTTTTAGAGTTTCACAGATCGGGAAATCCAAAGGAAAGAGGTTCTCTAGCCACTCGAACTCGTGATATGAGAAATTGCGATAACAATCCTGACCGTTGGATTCATAGGACACGTGGCAAGCGATTGGAGTTTCGCTGACTTGCACATTGGAGGAGTCAATGGAGCATGGTGTGGGAACTTGCGATATGCGATATCCTGAAATGATCCAAGCCATCGAATTGAGGGTTGATCTGAACCCTTGGATCGAGGTATGCTATGGAATGTTGGATGCAGAGGACACATGGTGAGCGATTGGCATTTCACTGACTGGAAAGTCAAAGAAAGGAGGTGCTCTATCCTATGAAAACGTGAAATGTGAAACCACGAATTAATCTGAGTCGTTGATGAAAGGGAGATTGTGGATTGTTGATCAGGCATGACGAAGGCCTGTGAAGTTGCGAAATTGCGATAATATCTTGACCGTTGATCCAAGAGGGACATGTGGTGAGGGATTAACTCTTCGCTAACTGGAAAGTCAAAGGAAGAAAATGCTCTAACCTTGCAACTCACGATATGAGAAATTGTGATAAGGACTAGCTCGTGGTCATAGACAAGGTCACATCATCGAAGGCTTAAGGGAAGGAGCTAATTGCTATGCTCCATTTCGGGGATCACAACTTGGAGTGTCGAGACCCTTCATCACAAGAATTTCGAAATGCAAGATCGCAATGAGATCTGGACCATCGTATCATTGGATATCTCGACCGTTGATCAGGCTCAATGAAGTTCATAAGTTTGCGAAATGCGAAATGCCTTTTGGTGTAGGTTGTGGTCACCGCCAGTGGTCATGTGAGAGGGAGGAGCTAGAGGATCTAAGCTCCATTTCGAGGATCACAAATTGGACCATCGAGACCATTTGACACAGAATTGCCGAAATGAAAAATGTGAAATGCATCTTGATTAAGCCCATGGTCACAGCCAGTGGGCATATGGGATAAATGCAAGACCCTGCGGATTTAATCCAAAGGTGCTGGTTATTTGAGCATCTGATCAAAGGGATACTATTGATATTTATGATTAACTATTCAGTTATGATTCAGTTAGCAGAACCGAATCATGGTTCTTGGATGGTTGGCGATTAAGTGGCTGAAGCATTATTAGCCCAGGTATTCGAGGTGTAATTGAAGTTGTGTGAAGAACATAAAAGAAAGTTGGAGTGACTTTGAATGGCTAGTTGTTTTGAATGAAAATTGAGTTGAACTGTAAGAAAGGGGAAATTACAGTATGCGCAGTGTGAGACCCCCAATATGCGCAGTGTGAGACTGACAGTATGCGCAGTGTGAGATAAAACTCAGAGATGAGTAACAAATGTGGAATAGACATAAGCAAGAGCATAATTACAGAACATCTTGAAGCAGAGAAGAATTGCAGAACAGATAAAAGCATAGAAGAATTGCAGGACAGAAGAGAAGTGGTAAGAATTGAAACACCTGCGTTGTTGGTTATTCAATATTTTTACTTATAATCAGGGAGGTAAGGTGGTGCTAGGGAGGACTATGGTCCTCTGATATTCTAGTTGGTACTTGAATATTGGGAGTTGTAGCTTCCATCTAGTTGTGGCTAGAAAATAGGGTGGTAGGATGGTGCTTGGGAAAACACATAGTTTTTTGTATACAAGTTGGTGCTTGTATAAGTGGAAGTAGGTACTTCCATTCAGTCGGTGTTGGAACACTCATGGAGTTGGTGCTTCCTTCTAGTCGGTGCTAGAGAAACTAGAGAGTTGGTGGTCTCAACAAGTTGGAGCTTGTAAAACAGAGGTAGTAGCCTCACTTTGAGTTGGTGCTCAAACATAGATGATGTACAAAACTTAAAATATTGCCTATCATTTCGAAGAAGAAGAGGTTTTCTCCCTTTATGGGTTTCCTCATGAAAATTTGTCTCTGTGTATATCTTATGTGTGAATGATGCTCATTATTTATGTTGTTCATATGATGTATAATATTGATGGTCACTTGATGAAAGATTAAAAATGGTTTAATAGACTTAAAATTGTTTAAGCACAGTAACAACTGATTCGCCCCCCCTCTCAGTTGTCTTAGTAATTTCAACAATTGGTATCAGAGCAGGTTCCTTTTATTTAAAGGTATATCTGTAATCTTAAACATGACAAGTCATGAAGGGACTTTAGCCAGTAAGCCTCCTCTGTTTGATGGAACAAATTTTTCCTTTTGGAAGGTTAGAATGAGAACATACCTAATGGCCTTAGGTGTTGATGTTTGGGATGTAGTAGATACTGGATATACAAAGCCTGTTGTGTTGGCTTCCAAGGATGATAAGTTAGAATTTAGATTTAATGCTAAGGGAATGAATGCTATCTTGAATGGACTTGCAGAAGCTGAGTTTGTAAAGGTGATGCATCTTCAAACTTCCAAAGAAATGTGGGATAAACTTATTAACAGTTATGAAGGAAATGAGAAAGTAAAAGATGCCAAACTTCAAACATATAGATTGAAATTTGAACAGCTAAAGATGAATGAAGATAAAACAGTTAGCAAGTATTTTTTAAGATTTGAACAACTTGTGAATGCCATGAAGGATCTTGGTGAAAATTTTGAAGAATCATTTTTAGTTCAGAAGATTTTAGGATCTCTGCTTGATAAATTTAATCCAAAAGTTTCTGCAATAGAAGAACTAAATGATCTTAAAACTCTGTCCATTGATCAACTTCTAGGAACACTAACTGCATATGAAATGAGAATCAACAAAGATAAATCCATTACTAGAGAAGAATCTTTTAAAGAAGACAAGAATATTGGTTCAGATTTAGATGATATTGAGGCAAAATTTGTGAGAAGGTTAAAGAAAGTATCAAGAAAATATCAAGGCAAGCTTCCCTTCAAATGATTTAACTATGGTAAGATAGGTCACTTTGCATCTAAGTGTCCCCACTAGAAAAAGGACCAGAACTCTGATGATGAAAAGAAGTACAAATTCAAGAAATATAGTGAAAAGAAAATTTTTGTGTGTCAACAATGAAAATTCCTCAAAAGACATAGATAGTGACTCATCATGTGAAAACAAAGTGAATGATTTTATGTTTATGGCTATGGGAGATCTTGATGATGAACACACAGGAGGTGAAATGGATGATAAGAAGATGTGGTGGATATGGAAGGTGAATTAATCGGTGCTTTGGAATAAATTGACAGACTCAGATGTAAGAAGAAAAAAAAAAATAGTTGTTGATGCAGTTTAAAATGAATGGTGAAAAACCTGTTGAAAACTTTTCTCTACTAAAAGTGGAGTTAAAAGAGGAAAAGAAAATAGAAGACATACTAAAACAACAGTTTTCAGAGAAGAAAGCGAGGTGTGAAGCCTTAGAAGAAGAGATAGTAAAAACCAGAAAATAAATGGAGACGTTTAAGGCATTGTATCACCAAAATCTGCCAAGTATTAAAGCCTCAGAAGAATTAACTTCTATTCTAAATCAGCAAAGGAATCCAAAGTTGAAAGTTGGCTTGGGCTATTAAGAAGGATCAAGTAGTGATCATCCAAGTAATACAGAACCCATCAAGTTTGTCAAAACTACAATCATTGACAACAACCACTCTGCAGAAACAAAGAAAGAAAATCAGCCACCAAGAAGGAATGAAAGAAAAAGTACCAGAACCAAATCTGTATATCAAAGAAATAACACAAACACATTTTCTGATCAAAGAAATCATCAACATGGAAGAAATCGACTACAACCTTTTTCCAAGTACAAAGGTTTTTTCTATGGTTATTATTTTTTATGTTCTAACTTTGGTCACAAAGCTGTAAACTGTTCTTTAAGATCTACATATTTGAAATCAAGATACTCAAGGAATAATTATCTGCCACAACAAAGATTGAGACAACCAAGAAACACATGACCACATACTATAAATCATGTGATGGATGGATGAAGGATGCAGGTGAAACATAAGAACAGTTATGAGCATAACAATTGTTATGATTTGTTATTCAGTGAACCAGAATGTTACATCTGTCATAACTATGGACATAAAGCTGCAGATTGTCGCTTAAGGAATTTTAAGCCAGATTTGAATCCTACTGCTGAAAATTTCAAGATTTGGAAGAAGAAAGAAGATGAAAAGTGTAGACTAGTGTTATCAACCCAAAGACAAAAGAATCCCTGGTATATTGACAATGGATGTTCCAAACATATGATTGGAGACAAAATTAAGTTTCTAACTCTAAGTGAAAGCAAATCAGGGAATGTAACTTTTGGAAATGATGCACCAGGAAAAATAAAAGGTAAAGGAATGGTAAGTTTGAGTAATGGCAAAGGGAAAGCTCAATATGTGTTGTTTGTAGAAGGTCTGAAACATAATCTGCTTAGTTTCAGTCAAGTCTGTGACTGAGGATGTGAAGTCTTTTTTAATTCTAAATATTGTAGAATAAAATCTATGAATTTAGGACAGCTAGTTGCAAAAGGGATAAGAACAGAAAACAATGTATATGTGTTAAAAGAAGAAAAAGAAGAATGCCACTTAAGCAAGTATAATGAAAGTTGGCTATGGCATAGGAGACTTGGACACTTAAATTTTGATCATATAATCAAGCACAAAAATAGTGGGGTAGTAAAGGATCTTCCAAAGATATCAAAGCCATATGATTATGTTTGTAAACCATGCTAGATAGGAAAGCTTACTCGGACACAGTTCAAATCTAAAAAATTTCCTTCAACAGAAAAACCCCTCCAGTTAGTACATATGGATTTATGTGGACCATCAAGGAAAGAAGGTACAGGAAAAGAAAATTATTTTATGTTTATTATTCATGATTATTCTAGACTAACATGGGTTGCCTTTTTGAAGGAAAAATCTGAAGAATTTGAAAAATTCAAAGTGTTTAAGGCTCTAACTGAGAATCAAACAGGAAAAAGATTGAAAGAAGTAAGGCTTGATAGAGGAGGAGAGTTTAGCTCATGGAACTTCAAATATTTTTGTGATAAATATGGAATCAAAAGAGAGTACACAATTCCAAGGACTCCACAACAAAATGGAGTTGTTTAGAGGCAGAATAGATCAGTACAGCAAATGGAAAGATCAATGATGAATGAAAGGAACATACCTCAAACATATTGGGTGGAAGCAATTCATACAGTTGTTCATATCCTTAACAAAGCACATCTCAGACCACACAGTGACAAGACTCCTTATGAACTATGGTTTGGAAGACCTGCTTCAATCAAGCATTTTAAAGTCTTTGGGAGTAAATGTTATATTAAGAATAATGATGAAAATATTGGCAAATATGATGATAGGGATGATGAAGGTATATTATTAGGTTATGCTACAAATAGTAAAGGGTACAGATGTTACAATAAGAGGTTGCATAAACTGGTTGATTGTATAGACATAAAATTTGATGAAAAAATCCCAGTCAGAAATGTAAGCAGTGTTGAACCAAGCACAAAAGATATAGTTGAAGATGAAGATGAACAGGTCCAAGGATCAGAAAGAGAAGAATCTGAATCAGATGAAGATACAAATACTTAGGCTAACATAAATCGGTAGAAAGAAACAAACTCACCTCTCAGAACTGTTAGAAAGAATCATCCTGAAAATCAGATAATTGGATATATAGATAAAGGAGTTCAGACAAGAAGGAAATTGATTAAAGACCCAGAACAATATAATGTTGCCTTTTTATCTATGACTGAACCTAAAAATTTTGATGAAGCCAGCCATCATGATGATTGGATTAGAGATATGAATAAAGAGCTTGATCAGATTGAGAAGAACAATACTTGGGATCTTGTTCCTAGACCTGAAGACAAGAATGTAATAGGTTCCAAGTGGGTGTTCAAAAAAAAAAATGAATGAAAAAGGACAAGTTGTTAGAAATAAAGCCAGATTGGTCTGTAAAGGGTATGCACAAGTTGAAGGTCAGGAATTTGATGAAACTTTTGCACCAGTGGCAAGATTGGAAGCCATCAGAATGTTTCTTTCATATTCATGTCATAAGAACTTTAAAGTGTATTAGATGGATGTTAAATCAACATTTCTTAATGGAGATCTAGAGAAAGAAGTATATATGGAGCAACCTAAAGGATTCTCATTGACAGATAACCTTGATTATGTCTGCAAGATGAAGAAGGTTTTATATGGACTGAAACAAACACCATGAGCTTGGTATTATAGACTGGACAAATTTTTACAAGACAAAGGATTCAAGAAAGGTATTGTTGATAGCAATCTCTACATAAAAACTGAAGGTGATGATTTACTAGTTGTTTTGATTTATGTAGATGACATTATTTTTGGCCGTAATAATGATTCCTCTATTCAGTGGTTTTCTAAATCTATGCAAATTGAGTTTGAGATGTCCATGATAGGAGAATTGTCATATTTTCTTGGTTTACAAGTAAAACAGAGTTCTGCAGGAATTTTTATCTCTCAAGAAAAATATTTGAAAGAGATGTTGAAGAAATTTTAGATGGAAGATTCTTCTCCTGTTAGTACACCTATGGTGGTTGGTTTCAAGCTCAGTAAAGATGACATTTCACCCGATGTTGATCAAAGGACATATCGATCAATGATAGGTAGTCTTTTGTACATCATAACATCCCGCCCTGATATAATGTAAGTTGTTGGAATGGTAGGTCGTTATCAGTCAGCTCCTAAACAAATTCACTTGGTAGCTGTCACAAGGATATTAAAATACTTGAAGGGAACAATGAATTATGCTCTTTGGTATCCCAAAAAACATAATTTTCAGTTAACTTCTTATTCAGATATAGATTGGGCAAATTGTGTGGATGAGAGAAAGAGCACTAGAGTACATTGTTGTTGCTACTTGTTGCACTTAGATTTTGTGGATGATTCAAACTCTTGCAGATTTGAAGGTAAACTATACTGTTCCGATTACAATTCACTATGATAACACCAGTGCCATTAGTGTCTCAAAGAATCCTATTCTTCACTCCAAGACTAAGCATATCCCAATAAAATATCATTTTCTTAGAGAACAAGTTATAAACAGAGTCATTCAACTGAATTATATTCATTCCACAGAACATATAGCTGATATCTTTACTAAATCGTTAGCAGTGACCCTTTTTGGATATCTTAGTCAAAATTTGGGGGTTATAACTTCTTTCATCTAATATATTCACCTGGTCAGGGGGAGTACTTATTGAATATCTGTTGTATTTATAAGCTGCTCATAGTTGACAGGGGGAGTATGTATCGCAATAGCTCAAGGGGAGCGTGTTTCTTCTTTGATATTGATGTCAAAGGGGGAGAAAGTGTGGTAATTTCAAGGATGCTACAGTGGTATAGTTGCATGTTTTTCAAGGGGTTTCCATTAATGCCAAAGGGGGAGATTGTTGGCATGTTTTCAGATAGAGGCAGAGTATGCGTGTTTTTCATTGATGGTGAAGATCAGCACGATAAGTAGCGCAACAATAATGGCATGACAATGGCAAGATCAATAGTGAAGAGCAGCAGTGATCGTTGGATCCCATTCAGAATTCTCGATGACCGTCAGATACGAATTAAGACTGTAGGAGTGCACAGAAGAGGAGAACAGATCTCAGGCATCAGATCTGAGTGCGAAGACCGACCATCGTCGGATACAAAAGAAGGAGCATGATATTTAAGTACAAGATGAAGCAGGCTTAGAAAGTCCCGAAAGTGGGAGGACCATTGATCCAAGAAGGACACATGGAAAACAGTCAGAGCACATCAAAGGTTTCATTTCGAAGTTTTGCAGATCGGGAAATCCAAAGGAAAGAGGTTCTCTAACCACTCGAACTCGCGATATGAGAAATCACGATAACAATCCTGACCGTTGGATTCATAGGACACATGGGAAGCGATTGGAATTTCGCTAACTTGCACATTGGAGGAGTCAATGGAGCATGGTGGGGGAACTTGTGATATGCGATATCCCGAAATGATTTGAGCCGTCGGATTGAGGGTTGATCTAAACCCTTGGATCAAGGTATGTTGTGGAATGTTGGATGCAGAGGACACATGGTGAGCGATTGGCATTTCGCTGACTAGAAAGTCCAATAAAGGAGGTGCTCTATCCTATGAAATCTTGAAATGTGAAACCACGACTTAATCTGAGTCGTTGATCAAAGGGAGATTGTGGACCATTGATCAGGCATGACGAAGGCCCGTGAAGTTGCGAAATCATGATAAGATCTTTACCATTGATCCAAGAGGGACATGTAGCGAGGGATTAACTTTTCGCTCACTGGAAAGTCAAAGGAAGAAAATGCTCTAACCTTGCAACTTGTGATATGCGAAATCGTGATAAGGACTGGCTCGTGGTCATAGACAAGGTCACATCGTCGAAGGCTTAAGGGAAGGAGCTAATTTCTATGCTCCATTTCGGGGATCGCAACTTGGAGTTTCGAGACCCTTCATCACAGGAATCCCAAAACGTGAGATCACGATGAGATATTGACCATCGGATCATTGGAGATCTCGACCGTTGATCAGGCTTGGTGAAGTTCATAAGTTTGCGAAATGCGAAACGCTTTTTGGTGTAGGTTATGGTCACCGCCAGTGGTCATGTGAGAGGGAGGAGCTAGCGGAGCTAAGGTCCATTTTGGGGATCACAAATTGGACCGTCGAGACCCTTCAACATAGGATTGCCAAAATGTGAAATGCATCTTGATTAGGCCCATGGTCACAGCCAGTGGGCATATGGGATAAATGCAAGACCCTATGGATATAATCCAATGGTGTTGTTTATTTGAGCATCTGATCGAAGGGCTACTATTGATCTTTACAATTAATTGTTCAGTTGTGATTCAGTTAGTAGAACCGAATCATGGTTCTTGGACGGTTGGTGATTAAGTGGCTGAAGAATTGTTGGCCCAGGTATTCAAGGTGTAACTAAAGTTGTGTGAAGAGCATAAAAGAAATTTGGAGTGACTATGAATGGCTGGTTGTTTTGAATGAAAAATGAGTTGAACTGTAAGAAAGGGAAAATTACAGTATGCGCAGTGTGAGACCGACAGTATGCACAGTGTGAGATCGACAGTATGCGAAATGTGAGATAAAACTCAGAGATGAGAACCAGATGCGGAATAGACAGAAGAAAGAGCAGAATTGTAGAATAGCTTAAAGCAGAGAAGAGTTGCAGAACAGATAGAAGCATAGAAGAATTGCAAGACAGAAGAGAAGTGCTAAGAATTGAAACACCTGTGTTGTTGGTTATTCAATCCTTTTACTTATAATTAGGGAGGTAGGGTGATGCTAGGGAGGATTGTGGTCCTCTGATATTCGAGTTGGTGCTTGAATATTAGGAGTTGTAGCTTCCATCCAGTTGTGGCTAGAAAACAGGGTGGCAGGGTGGTGCTTGAGAAAACACATAGTTTTCTATATGAAGTTGGTGCTTGTATAAGTGGAAGTAGGTACTTCCATTCAGTCGGTGCTGGAACACTCAGGGAGTTGGTGCTTCCTTCTAGTCGGTGCTAGAGAAACCAGAGAGTTGGTGCTCTCAACAAGTTGGAGCTTGTAAAACAAAGGTAG